>PVKS010023917.1:15000-31727 GCA_004027875.1 Aplodontia rufa | reverse complement strand
GGCATGGACTCTCCTACCCTAGCAGCCTCCTCTTCCTCTTCCCTCATCCCCCTCTCCCATCCTTATCAACCTTTCCAAATTCCACCACACTCCTGTCAGTTGCATGGATTTCTAGAATAATCAGGGAACCCTTGGGCTCCCACCCACATCCTGAGACCCAAGTAAGGGACTTTTGCCACCCCATTCCTTCTTTAAGACCTAGCTCAGCTGATTCTTCACCAGTCCACTCAGCAAAGATCTGCTGAGCTCCTGTTTGCCCCAAGCTCTGTTCTAGGTACTGGGGATACAGTGAGCAGAACAAAGTCCCACGCTTCCTCTTTCAGGAGGCTGTACCTCATCCCCTGAGATGAGGCCAGGCATTTGCCACAGGACCCCAGTAAGAGTCAACTTGCCTGTTCATACCAGCTGAGCACACATTGACAGCAGGGACCCATCTCGTTCAACTCTGTGCCCTTCACCCCTGTTCAGGGCAGGGCTTGTTTAGCTGTTCAAAACATCTCCACTGAACAGTCATGGCAAACACTATGTAGCACTCAGTGTGTCGGGCATCAAATGCTAAGACATACTATTTATTTTTATTGAACCCAAGGACACTTAACCACTGAGCCAAATCCCCAGCCTTTTTCATTTTTTATTTTGAGACCAGGCCTCACTAAGTTGCTGAGGCTGCCTTTGAACTTGCAATCCTCCTGCCTCAGCCTCCTGAGTCACCTAGATTATAGGCATGCACCATGCCCTGCTAAGACATACTATATTATTCCTATTTTAGAGGGGGAAAGTTCCAGAGAGGTTAAGTGAGTCATCCAAGTTTTCCAACCAGCAAGTGATTCAAACCCAGACAGTCTTGTTCAGAGGCCAAGCTCTTGATGCCTCACCAAGAAGGAGGACAGAATGTCACCAATAATGAGGACGCTGAACTTCTTTGTCACCTGCTCCCACGCCCCAAGAGTGAGAAGTTTTTCCTTCCACCTGACATCAACCTTGACTAAGTCCAGGACACACCTCAACCCAGGAGCAAGCCTGGGGTCCCCAGTGGCCCTCCAGCGATCATTCCCATCTCCTTGCCTCAGAGTCATGCTATGCTGAATCCTGCCTCTCCAGACAGTCTTGCTGAGCCCACAATACCATCAGGGTAGGAATAGGTCTGTGACATCCCATGTAGTGTCCGATTTGACTTATGCTGTGTCTAGTGTGCGCGCTCAGTAAATACTGGTTGGTTGACTGATTCTCCTTGGGTCAGGACAGTATTCTAGCCTCAGTTCTGCTACAATTCACCGTGTGACCTGGGGATGTCTGTCCCTGTTCTGAGCCTCAGCCTCCTCATGTACTTTGAGAGGGTGGACTAGATGGTGTCTAGGTTACTTTCCTCTGTAAAATTCTAGCTTTGATTATAAATTACAAAAGAAAACATATACAGCATCAGGCAGATGGTCCTTCCCATCCTGGCTAAGACTTGTTTGCTAAGACCTGTAACAAGGTGAAGAGTGTCTATAAAATGACTCAGAGGGGACACCACATCTTTAGGAAGGAATGAGGCAACCTCCAGAAAGTATCTTTCCATGGAATCTGGGATGGGGACAGCAAGAAATGGGAGTAGCCCTGAGCCTCTGCTCTGTGCCACACCCTGCCACAGGTGCCCCTCCACATTCATCTTCCCTAAAGTAAGTGTTCCCACACCCAGTTTTTTTAAGTCCCAAGGATTGAACCCAGAGACATTTTACCAGTGAGCTGCATCCAACCAGTCCCTTTTATTTTTTATTTTGACAATAAAAAATTGTCTCACTAAGTTGCTGAGGCTGGCCTTGAACTTGTGATCTTCCTGCCTCAGCCTCCCAGGTCGCTAGGACTGTAGGTGTATGCCACTGTGCCTGGCCTCTCATGCCCATTTTACAGGTGAAGAAACTGAGATGCCTCTTCAAGATCACACAGCATGTGAATGTCTCACAGGCGTTGGGGCAGGTATGTCTGACTTCAAAGGTCGGGCTCTGCCCAGGTCATAGAGCCACCTCTCCCAGCTGCCCTGGTCTGCAGCTGCCTAGACCTATGTCCTGTCTAGAATACACAGGTGTACACAAGTAGGTAGAGGGGGCGTGTACAAGGGTATTGTGCTCACACTATTCCTCTATCTGGATATATCTCACACTATCAAGATCCACATGGGGGGCACGGGGAGAGGCTGTGTGTGAGAGAGAGAGAAAGAGACAGACAGAAAAAGAGAGAAAGAGATACACAAGTAAGCTGCGGGCAGGGGGAGGAGGGGATATTGGAAATCCAGAGGGGGAAAAAAGAAAGGAATAGTAGAAAGGACAGAGGGAGGGAGTTAATATGCAGAATAGGAGGGCGACAATAATAACAATAATAGTAACAAGGGTAACACAAACCTTGGGCTTTTTTTTTTCTTTCCCCAAGCTGAATGTGAGCTGGAGAAGGGCTGAGGGGATTAATCTCTTAAAAAATAAGTGCCGTGTGAGGAGACAGGCAGTGATTAAGGCTTTAACTGATCAGTCTGCATCTGACAGTGAACCAGCTATTACCTTAATGGAATCAAACGAACATTCAAAGCCCTGCTCAGCCCCAAACATGAAAGGAGATGTCATCTGCTAGCAGCTGGCAAGCCTCAGGGGGAGCCCAAGGGGAGAGAGCAATGGAAGGAGAGGAGAGCAGGAGAGGGAGAGAGGAGTGTCATGGTGAGTGAGAGGGGAAGATGAAGAAGCAGGTGAGGAGGGGCCCAGAGGCACTGCTGCCCCAATTACACACAAACACACACACACACACACACACACACAGCGCCCCCAGATCACAGGTCCTTAGGCAGAGGACTCTTCAGCTCAGAAGCCCTCAGTGGCTCCCCACTTCCCGAAGGATAAAGACAAGACACAGAAGACAGAAGGAGATGGGGAAGAGGGCTCTGGCTGAAATCTCATTCCCTGGGGAGCCCAGACCCAGACTCCTGCCCTTTTCTTTTTCCTGTGGCTCTGGTCCAGTGAAAGTTCAGTAAATACTTTTTGAATAAAGGAAAAGGGATAAAAGAAGAGAAAAAGTTGAAAAAGGGAAAGAGAATGCTTTTGCTAGGCATTTAGACTCATTTTTCCACTTAATCATCCCAACAACCCAGCCACAGATGGCACTGTGATCTTCATCAGAGGGGAGCCATGTGCTGCGGGTGACCCAGTTTGTGCCAGGTAAGACCTGGGATTTGAACTCAGGCCTCTCTAACTCCAATCTCCCTGCTCTTCTCACAGGGACTGAATAGAGGGGAAGGAAACCAGGAAGATGAGGGCAACTGGGAAAGAGCACTGAGGGAGTGTGTCCTTCTACTGTCTTGTCCCTCTACAGTAAGTGAATGATGTTCCTCCCCACCCCTCTTCCAAAGCAAGGACACTGGCTGGGGCTCTGGAATCTGCTTGCCCCAGGCCTCTAGACTCTGGACCTGGCACACTGTTAGTCAAAGGAGGGACCCAGGGAAGGCTGTGTCCAGGGAAGTTCCACCAGGGGCGGATGGACAGAGCTGCCTGCTCAAGGTCCAGCGGACCCTGCTCCTAATGGAGCTCTGACCAAAGGGAGGCCTGGGGCTGGAAGGGCTCATCCTCACTGTCAGGAGCCCAAGACACAGGGGACTCTAGGCCTGAGGCTACGTTTGAATGTGAGAGCCTGGGGCACAGAGAAACATTGGGAGAGGAAAGTTTGAGAGAGAGAGGGAACATAGCTGAAGAATTAGAAAAGGGACTCTCAGGCCTGGCATAAGGACCGCCCATTTGCTATTGTGGAACTTGTCCTCAAGCCCACTCTCTGTATTACCGACACACTAACTCACTTGAGGACACAGCTGTCCCTCAAAGAAAACTGACATATGGTCCTCCCCTTTCCTCTCTGTCACACACTTGTGGGCTCCCTCTCCACATACACACACACATGTACACACACTCATACACTGCCGTAAACACAGCCTCACACACACTGTTACACACACACACAGAGCCAGTGCTGGGTCCTTGCTTACAGCCTGCCACTCTGGGCCTCAGCCAAGTCCCCAGAATTGCTCCTTTTGGTCCAGGCACACCAGGTGGTGTCCAGTCATCCTTAGGTGGCATAGCCCTGTGCGTCCTGGTGCCCTGCCCCTCCCTGGATACAGCTTTGGCCCAGGAGGGAGGAGGCCAGGGCAGCAGCCCGCTGCCAGCCATGGTTGGTCAAAAGTGCAGGAGACATGGGTAATAGGGGGACCCTAGAACCTTCAGCAATCCTTTCTCCCTGCCCTTTCCCTCTGCCTCCACCCTGGTTCAGGACATCCCCATTTTATGCCTAAATCATGGCAATAGCCTCCTATACCATCTCCCTGTCTTTGATCACCAGCACACCATCCAGAGGTCTTTCTAAAATAGGCCAGATGTCCTCCCTCCTTGGGACCATCAATAGCTCCCCTTTGACAAGGGTCAAATCTAAACTGCTCTAGTTGATCTCAAAGGCTTCCTTGGTCTGCCCTGCCCTCTCCTCCTTAGCTCCTGCTGTCCCCACCCTTAGGAGCATCTCCCCTTGTGCAAATCATTCTCACGCTGAGTCTGAGCACTACACATGGGTGTCTCTGCTTTACATTTGCAGCCACTGTTCCCGTCCATCTAGAGGCCACTGTACTCTCCATTCAGCCCAAGGCCCCTCTCTTTAGACATTATGAGGCTAACTCGACTTTGCTGAGTACTTCCACATGCATTCTAAGGCCTCCATAGGCAATAAGTCATTTGCTCTTCTCTCAAGCCATATGAGACATATTATACAAAAAAGGAAACTGAGCCCAGGAAAAGAGGCTAAACAACTTGCTAATGCCAAAGAGGAACGTCCAGAGAGTGGCAGAGCTAAGATTTGAAAATAGAGTGCCACACCCTAACCATTATACTATCCTGCCCTCCAAAGCTCTGCTTTCTCCTCAAAGCCCTTGCTGGATCCTCCATCCCCCACCTCCAATATCTGTCCTCCAACTTCCTCAAGTCTGTGTTATCTGTATCTCTCATGGGCTTCTTCATTACGCAATGCCTTGAGTCAGCACTTTGATCTGTGTGTGTGTTAATTTTATCTCATGAACTAGATTATTTATTATCAGGAGTATAAATTGTGCTCGCCATCAGTCACCCCTGTCACTGCCATCACCAGCTACCTAACACAGTGCTAGATGTGTGGGTTAGAAATAAAAATGATGCCAGCTAACATGGGAGTGCTAACTATGTGCCAGGCACGGTTCTAACTACTCACCATGGATTGATACCATTATTCCTCAGGATGAGAACACAGATGGAAAATCAAGGTTGCGCAGGCTGTGGTAGATTAAAAAGTACTACAAGCCAGTGGTGCATACCTGTCATCCTAGCCACATGGGAGACTGAGTCAGGAGAATCACAAGTTCAAGGCCAGCCTTGGCAACTTAGCAAGGCCCTAAGCAACTTAGATCTTAACTCAAACAAAAAAGCAGAAAAGGGCTTAGTACGTAACTCAGTGGCAAAGCACTCCTGACCTCAATTCCCAGTACTGCCAGAGAGAAGAGAGAGAGAGGGGGAGAGATAACAAATTATATTTAAGTGCCCCCCTGAGAGGTGGCATTCCTCTCCTTTCTGCTTGAATCTTTAACCAATAGACTGCGTAGACGGGGAACCTGTGCCCTTCTGGGTGAAAACCTTGAGACACCCTGGAAGCTTCCAGCTGTGTGCCTCTAGGAGCTCTGAGTGGCTCTAGAAGTCTGGTTAGCCAGCTGGAAAGATAATGGGGGGGGGGCAGGCTTCGGATGCCTGGACAGCTGGAGGCCACCTATGCCTGCTTCTTGGTCAGTCCTGCTGATTACTAAAGCCCCAGCCCCCTCTTGGCTGCAACTGCTGTGGCAATCAGCAGAACCAACCAGCTGAGCCCAGCCAATCACACATGGGGAGACATCTGGGGTTTGAGAGACAACGGAGTTGTTTATTGAACATAGTAGAAAACTAAGATGAGCAGGTCCTGTTATTATTCCCTCTCCTTCTGAGGAAGAAATAGACGCAAGGCCGCAATGGTTGTATGATGACTTGCCCAAGGTGAGGCAGCTCTGTAGGTGGGATGCAGGGACCTATGCCACTCAGAGTTTGGGGGATGAATTGTTGCCACAGGACCCCATCCCTGACTGAAGGCAAGAGGTCTTTGTGGGTTGGGTGTCTGAAAACAGCCCCTGACCAGCAGCATGGCTCCTCACTGTGGAACCTGTTTCCTGACATACACCGTGGCAGGAATAGGACAGCAGCTGCTTCCCAACTCTACACTGGGAGTGCAGTGCAGGGAACTGGTCATGGTGGATGGGATGGGACCAAAAAGCAAGAGTGTGGATACCACCTCCCCAGTGGATCCTTTTCTGCTATAGATGCCCACAGGAGCTTTTCTTTGAAAACTGTGTTCTGGTTTGAAAAGCACTGAACTGGATAATCTCGAAGCCCCTGCTAGCCTTGGAATTCCAGGATTCCATGAATGAATGATGGAATGAATGGATGGGTGGTGAGCAAACTGCTGTGGCTCCTGTGTTGGCAGGAGTGATGAGGAGCAGACAGGGAGGGAAAGGGTCCATGAAGCAGAGCGACTTGGAATTCAGAGTTCTGGAACTTGGCTGCAGAAGGGCGGGGAGAGGGTGCTAGGGACCACCACAGGGATGCCCTTAAGGGTTGGAGAAGGATGGCCTGGGTGCAGGGTAGCTGGAAGGGCAGCCTGGGGAACGGTACTCACATAAGAAGCCAGTGGCATCAAGGGTTATGCACACATGCTCTGGAGCATGCAGGCCTGATTTCAATACCAGGTACGGACATATTGCACTGTGTTAACCTTTAAGTCCCTGTATTCTTATCCATACAACATAAATATTAGTATCTATCTCATACGATTGGCGTAGGGTAAATGAGATAAATCAAGGAAAAATATAATAACCCAACACTTGGCGCTTGGCACTCAGCAAAGGGTAGCTATGAGAACCATTTGTGGAAATCTTGAGTGACCTGGGTAACCAAAACTCCAGGAATGTGGCTAACTCAGGAGATTCCCAAACATGTTATCTATGTGTCCCCATGTGAAGGGTATATGTGCTTGGGAAGGCAGGTGGGAGGGGTGGAGCAGACTTTTGGGTGGATGGGCTTGGAGTGTCATGCTCGAGGGAGTAAGGACATATGGCAGATGCCCAGCTACCACCAGGCCTCCCAGGAGCGGAGAACTGAGCAATAGGCTGGAGAGGAGAAAGGGTTAAGGTTGGGGTTGGGCAAGCCATGCCAACTGTTATTGAACTCACCCAGTAGATGGGGCCCCTTGAAAAGTCTGGGAATGAATCTGAGAGGGTCAAGTGCCCTTGCACACGGAGACACACCACAAGAGTCAGGGCCTTGGTTCGTGATGCTTCCCACTGCAAGGCAAACACAACCTAGGATGGACAGAAAGTGAGGCCAGGCCCATCAATGACACAAGGCAGAGCTCTCAGGTCAGAGGGAGTGTTCTGGAGCCAGGTGACTGGGCTTCAGATCATGATTGTGCCACTAACTAGACCGTGGGCAAGCCGCTGGACCTGCCTGAGCTGAGTGCTGTGGCAAAGGTCATGGTTCCTGATCTCAGGGGGCTTGCAATCTAGTTGGAGAGACACTCAGAAAAGGTTTGCTGACACTGCAGTTGGCTGATGACATACCCACTTATAACTGAAGTCAGCACTCTGAGCTGGAGCTAAGGAGAGTATCGATGCGGGTTCTCAGTAAAGTCTCCTTAGACCATGAAGAGTCACATTGGGTTTGGGGAGATTAAGGAGAATCCAATCTGAGAAATGAGAGTCTGGAGACAGGGTTACAGATAGCCTGTTCCCATCCCCCCAGAGCAGGAAATAGGGTCATGGGGTGGGAGTTAGGCTTGGTGCACCCTTAGGAGAAGCACCTTGAACAGAAATGGGGAAATTTGAAACTCCCAGTTACCTCTATTCCCTATAGGCTGAGGTAGGGGTAAGGGGCACAGAGGTGAGTCAGGAGGACGGTGGGGTGCTCAGGGGCCTCTGCAGAGGCTGTGTCCACTCTGATAGCCCCTGCCAGCTGCCCCAGCATTCTTGGGTCCCCAGGGTCAGGCCATTACAGATGAGATTTATCATGGGCAGGTATGCTCCAAGACGGTATATTATCCAGGATTATGAACTGTAACAGGATAATCTCTCTAATTTAATTCAAGATCTCGACATGGCTCATGGCTCCTTAATGTACCTCAGACTGAAGAATTGCAGGAACATTCTCCCTCTAGCTCCCCATGTCCCCTCCCTCCCTTCCCTGTCAACCCCTAAATGATTTAGGCAATTGCCTGAAGCCAGATCTTGGCATTTAGTCATAATTCAGTGCAGTTCAGTAAACATGACAGGCAAGGAGCCTTCCCTGCCTGGCCCTCTCTCCCATGAAAGCCTCTCTCCAGCTCACCTAAATCCAGCCACAAGGGACAGGCCAGAAGCAAAACAATCCATGATCCTTGGGACCCTGGGACTCACCCCAAAATACCTTCTCAGCACCAAGCCCTAGGCATCCAGGTTTGGCCTTGGAGTCCCCCATCCCCATGATATTTCTCCAGACTTCATTGCCCTCTAGACTGAGAAAACAACCCCAGAACTACAGAAAAAAGGGCAGAGTCAAACAGACTTCAGCATCCTAAGATCTACCTGCTCTAGTCTGTGAATTGGCCTTTCCAGCTCATGCAATCCACATGGAAGCTCCTTTCCTATAACAGATGATGTTTATTGAGCACTCACTATGCACCAGGCATTTTTCTTAAGTACTTGATGTCGTTCATTCATTTAATGATTCCAACCATTTTCGAGTAGGTGCTAGTTTACTGATACGAAAAGTGAGGCTCAGAGATGTGAAGTCAAAGACCACAGAGCTATTAAGTGGGCAGCTAGTACATGAACACAGGAATCTGGCTCCAGAACCTATATTGCCACCCTCTGCTCTGTATCGTGCAGAGTCTTGGTGCTTGAAGTTCAGCATTGGAATCCAGAGCCCTGTGTTCCCTAATCCCAGTCCATGGTTTCCTCCATCTACTAAGTACCCTGCTGATGTATCAAGGGAACAGGACAGCAAGGTCCTCTTCTGGCTCCTAGACAATATCTGTATATTTTCACAGTGGCTCTTGAACTTACTGAGGTCCTCAGAATCCAGGCTTCTCATCAGCCAGAGAGTGAGAAGAGTATTTGGAAGCCCTTCAGCTCAACTCAAGCAAGGAGCCCTTTCCTCTGCCCACCCCATCCTCACCTGCTGCAATCTTTGTGCCCATGTTTCAATTCCCCTTTACCTTAAACACAGAGCCAAAGGCCCCTCCAGGCTAGCAGAACTCAAAGGCAGCAAGGGAGATCTTCCCCACCCTAGGAGGCCACTTCAGGTTGGGAAGAGTCCTCCTAAAATTAGCTCAATAAAAATGAGGTGCTGGGGGCTGGAGCGGTGGCTCAGCAGTTACAGCACTTGCCTGGCATGCGTGAGGTTGCAGGTTCAAACCCCAGCACCATGTACACAGCAGAGCGTGAGAGCACTGAAAACCAGATGAAAAACTAAATATAGTTGATTCCCTCCTTCTCTCTCTCTCTCTCTCTCTCTCTCTCTCTCTCACACACACACACACACACACACAGTTCCTCTCTTTTAAAAAAAATAAAATAAAATGGGCTGGAGCAATGGCTCAGTGGTTGGAGCACTTGCCTGGTATGCACAAGGTTGCAGATTCAAACCCCAGCATCATGTACACAATGAAGTGTCAGAGCACCGAAAACCAGATGAAAAACTAAATACAATTGATTTTCTCTTTCTCTCTCTCTCTCTCTCTCTCATTTTCCTCTTTTAAAAAAAATAAAATAAAATGGGCTGGAGCAATGGTTCAGTGGTTGGAGCACTTGCCTGGCATATACAAGGATCCAGATTTAAACCCCAACACCATACGCACAACTAAGTGTCTGAGAAACAAAGGTCAGATGAAAAAATAAAGCTGATTCTATCTTTCTTCTCTCTCACTCTATGAGGCAGTTTTCTAGTTAGGCAGTGGCATCTAACGAGTGTCTTCCATATGCACTATTCTGGTCTTTCCCTAATGCTCTTCCTGACCTTGGGCAAATCATTTGGAGACTTGAACTTTGATGACTCATCACTTTCATCTCTAAAATGGGTTAATAGAAGCAAGGCCTAAATTGAAAGATTCAGGTTAAAAAAAGAAGTACTCTGTACCTGCAACTACACTACTCCCTCCCACACTCACCTCTCTGATTGTGTTGGTCATTTTGGATCTAAGTAGGATTTGTTGAGTCCCATCCTCTGCCCTATATCCATAACTAGTAAGAAGAGAAAATCCAAATGACTTATCTATCTTTGATCTCTGGCTCTGAAATAGATTTGATCCAAGGTTATACTAGCTACGCTGAATGCAGAGTCTGACATTTGGAAACCCTTGCCCTGGGAAAGAATGCTGTGTGTTCACAGGCTCTCTGGGGGACATTGCCAGATGTAGAGGGAATTTGGGATCAATGTTATTAATTCATCGACTTGTATAAATGCACGTGATGCTTGGTGCAATGAAGTGAGCTCCAGCAGATGACTGTGTGGACACCCAAGTTCTGCCTGTACCTCCCTCTTCCTGAACCCTGTTTCCTCATCTATAAAATGCAGTAATGGAGGAGGCCCCAGGTTACTCCAGTCTGATATTCTGCTTGAGGATTTACTTCCTTCTCAGGTTTGCCCTGCTCCTTTCCCAATGTTCGGAAACTGCCTTTTATGTCCTCTTCCTGATGCCTTTTTGTGGTCAACAATCAGGGTTTTTCTTGTCCAGAAGGCTGAGACCTGTTATTCCTGGAAGTGCCACCAGGGGGAGCCTTCATTTGGATGTGTGGGGTCAGGAAGGAAAGCCAGCTCAAGTGAAAGCTGGGGGGTCTTCCAGTCCCAAGGGATCCCATCAAGATCCAGACTGAAATAGGAGATTGGGGGACCTTGAGGGGTCTTGGAGGGAGCTCTAAGTTAGGAAGAGCAAACTCTAAGCTCCTCGTGCATGGGGGGATCTCATTTGATAGTCTGACTCACGAGTCGTACAGGGCAGGTGGGATTATCTGTCTTTTGCAGTTAGGAGAATTGAGGTGCAGCCAACCTGGAAGATGTGTTGATGGCTCAAGTCTCCTAACTGCTGGTGCAGGTCTTGCTTTGCATATCCTGGCCTCTCTCCCAGGGCCTTGTCCCAGCCTGGGTGCACCAAGGATCTTAACAGACCCTTCAAGAATCAGTAAGCCCTGTTGACTGGGAGGTGAGCCTTCTCTATTTTATACTGCTGTGCTACACAGAGCTAAGAGGCACCTTAGCTCCACAGTCTACCATTCTGCCTCAACTTCCTCAGCCATAAACTTCACCTCTTACCACATATGCACTCTCAAGGCAGAGCGAGACTTTCTCTGGGTCCCATTCACCTGTACAAGTGAAGAAAGTTAGGCCTAGGCAGGGCAAGTGATGAGTTAGTTATTCCTTCAACAGATGTTTTCTGAGTACCTACTCTCATGGAGTCCTGCTCTAGGGCTGAGACTTTGTTTTCAAAGCCTCTGTCTTCATAGAATCTGCAATCTAGGAGAAAGAGATAGGCAAGTCATCAAATACACATGCAACATGCCAAAAGGCAAGAAATGCTACGGTGAGGCCCAGCATAGTGGGGCACACCTGTAATCCCAGAGACCTGAGAGACTGAGGCAGGAAGATCACAATTAGAGGCCAGCCTCAACAACTTAGTGAGACCTTGTCTTAAAATTAAAAAAAAAAAAAGTGCTGGGAAGTACCTCAGTAGTAAAACATCTCTGGGTTCAATTCTCAGTATAAAAAAAAAAAAGCAACAACTGGGTGCCAGGCAGGGGGGTCACACCTGTAATCCCCTCAACTCAGGAAGCTGAGTCTGGCAGATCACAAGTTCCAGGCCAGCATCAGCAACTTAGTGAGACCCCGTCTCAAAAGAAAAAATAAAAAGAACTGGGGATGTAACTCAATGGTAAGGTGCCCATGTGTTCAATGCCCAAAATGCTACTGGGGAAAGAAGGAAAACAGAGCAAGGGAAATGAACCACCTGTTGTGGGTCGGGTAGGGGATATTGGTCAGAAAAAGCTTCAGCAAAGCAAGAGGAGTGGCACAGTAGGAATCTGGGAAAGGATTGTTTCAAGCAGAGGGGATAGCAGTTCAAAGGTCCTGAGGCAGCAGTGTGTGGTCCTGCCTGTGGAAGTGAGGAGGCCAGTGTGGCTAGAGCTAAGTGGGGGGCAGCCAGGTGGGAGAGAAGGAGAGAGGTGATCAGATCACTAGGGTCTTGTAAGGAACTGTTCCTGAGTGAGATGCACAGTCAGTGGAGGATTCTGAGCAGAAGAGGGACTAGATCTGATTTTAGCTTCAAAATCATAACCCTGGCTGCTGTGTTCAGAGAGGACTAAGAGAAAAAAGAGGTGCAGAGGGACAAGTTAGGAGGTGTTGTAACATTCCAGCAAGGAAAGATGGTGGCTTGGAACAGTGAGTTAAGTGGAGAATGGTGAAGAGCAGCTTTGCTAAGGCATGGAGATGAGTTATGATAGAAAAAGAGAAGAGTTGAGAATAACCACAAGATTTTCTTCTCCAGCAACCGGGAGGATGAAGTTGCCCTTTCCTGGGACAAAAGGGTCTGACAGGTGCAGGACAGGCTGGGGGGGGGGTGTCAGAATTTTGAAGTCATACAAGCTGAATTTTTGATGCCTGCTACATGTTCAGGTAGAAATAGGAAACTGGACTTGAGGCAGATCAGGAGAAATTAATGGTCCAGTGAAGCGAGAAAACCAAAATCTCAAGTCTTCCAATTCCCAATAGAGCCCTTTCCACAGTAAGGAGCGCACTCTCACATGGATTAGAGAGATTAAATACCTGCGCTCAAAACCTAGGGCGTAAGTAGTGGAAATACAGTAACCCCGGGCACCTGACCCCAGCCCGGCTCTCCTGGAGTGGGTGCCCGCTATCTTGGGGAATTTGGGCGAGGCCCGAAGCGGCCAAAACCTCAGCAGTCATCCTGGGCGGAGCAGGAGCTGCGCAAGACTGGGGCGGATCTCCACTGAGGTCTGGGTTTTTTCTCCCAGCAACAGTCTTGACTCGTTTTCTGAAGCCACCGTCAGATATTTATTTAATCTCACAGTTCAGCCTCCTGGGGGCCAGCAGTGAGGGATGGAGGCAGAGTGGAGAAGTCTAGCAAAGAAGTGGGAGGAAAAGAGAATTTTTTCCCTCCCCATGATAGGCCCTGATTGCTTAGCACGCAGGTAGTGTCACCTGGAGCACCCAGACATCCGGGAGTCCCTCACTCAGAATCCAGTCACCCTTGAATTCCAAGTGTCAGCGTGAGAATTCGGGAACCACACACACACACGTCTACCCTCCTCGATTTAAGAACGAAAAAACCAACCGAGGACAGGGGTAATACGCCCAAAGATCACAGTAGTCCTGGGGAGTGCCAGACTCCTGGTCTCAGGGGTCCCTCATTCCTTGTCCACCAACGAGCACTGGGACTCCATGGTGCCAAGGAAGTAGGGTGGGTGGGCGACTTCAGTTCTGCGCAAAGCCCCAACATATGTGCTCAACGCTTCACCTCCCGGTTTCCCAGTTTCCGCCTGTGTACAAAAGTCTTGCCCCGCTTTCCTTGTCTGGTTGCTGGACAGAACGCGGGGCGGTGCGGGCGAGCGGGGGAACAGCTGCCCCTGTGAGCCTGCACTACCCTGGGCGCCTTGCAACGGACTTACTCCTGTCTTCCAAGGTGTGTAAAACTACCAGGCTTCCCCACCCAGCGAGGATAGAGGGTTAAAGTGAGGGCTGGAAGGTGGAGGCCAGAAAGGAGCCCCCACCATAAAGCGTTTGAGCCCCCCCCCCCCGCCCAGGGGTGTGGGAAGTGGACACTGAAGGAGGGGGACCTAGGGGAACGGAAGTCCCTGCTAGGAGGCCCCACTTCCCCTCCCCCAGGCCGGCCCGGGGCAGGTGAAGAGGGGACCGGGCTCCGCACCAGGTGGTGGGGCAGCGACGGGGGTGGGGAAAGGCTCGGCAATAATAGCACTTTTATTTGGCACTGTTTGGTTCTGAGCGGGTGGGCGGAGGAGGTGGAGGCAGCGCGGGCCTCGGGGGAGGGGCTGGTCAGCCGCATCTGGCGACACACCTGCTCCCGCTTAACCCAGTGCGTGCTGGGGCGGGGCGCTCGGTGGCGGAGAGCTAACCGACTGCCGGAGAAGAGCCCCAGGCAGCCGGACAGCTAGTCACGGGGTTCCCTGGCCGGGCCCGGCGGTCTCGGGGAATGGGGATCTCTATCGGGATAGTGCTCCGGTGCCCCTCGCCCTACACTGGCCCCTTGGAGGTGGAGCGGGCTTTCGGATCCCGCGGTGCTTCGGCGCTGTTCAGACTGCAGAGGGAAGAGAGGGGTGGCTCCGGGGCCTGGGCCCGGGCTCCCCGCCGCCCTCGGGCTGTTCCGGGAAGCCGGCCTTCCGGAGGCGGCGCGGCGGCCACAGTAATGCCAAGGGCGCGGGGCCCGGGCTAGGCTCAGCGGGCGGCCGCCAGGCGGGGGAGCTAGCGCCGGGCTCGCCTCTCGGTTACACGCTTCCAGGCGCGGCGCTGCAGGTGAGCCGGGCGCGCAGGGCACGCCGCCCCCGGCCTCGGCGACGCCTCCTGCCGGTGGGGCGCCGGGACAGCTCTGCCCTGCGCTGCACCTGCGCGCGCCGGGACCCCAGCCAGCTCGCCGGCGGTGCCCTCCACCCCCATCCAAGGGCCGGCGCGCTGGCCGGCCGCACAATCGTGACTTGTTTGTGGGCGGAGGAGCCGCGTCGGGTGCAGCGGCCCTGCGCCAGCCCACTGATCCCATAAAATACTATTTGTGTTTAAAAATTCCAGTAATTGGCTATGCAGCCGCTTTTTCCGAGCCCCGTGCCACGCGCAGTAAAATCGCAGTCCAGTTGGGGTTATTTTCATCATGCAAATTCACATTTCTGTAAACAGGGTTAAAACGCCTGGAAGGCGCCGGGCTGGAACTAGAGAAGAAAAGCAGAAGGATGTATTCTCAGATGGTCAAACGCGTCTCTGTTGCTGTGATTTTGCCTGGGTAATTGGGGAGTATTATTCAGATAATTCCCTGGTCACTTTCCCTTGAAGACCAGGGCCAGGACCCAATTTCCTTAGCTCTCCTCCTTCCCCATCTGAACAATTTACATCACTAAATCATGGAATTCTAATCTTATCTCCTCTTTTTATTACAGTAGCAAACTGAGGCCAGAGAAGGGAAGAGACTTGCCTAAGATCACAGCAAGTTAAGAGTCAGGACAGCACATAGATTACCAGCCTGTCCAGCTTTCAGGACCTGTGTAGGGCTTGGAAGAAGAGGAGGCTGGAGCAGGTGGCCAGTGCAGCTAGTGAGAAACCCTGGACCTGGCTCTGGGGTGCTGAATATGGGCACAATAACTGGGGGAAGACGCCACCCTCTCCAAACATACCCACTTCCTGTCCCTGGCCTGGAAAGGAGGAGGGAGTCCCTGCCAGGCCCTTGGAAACCCTGAGTAATGGACAGGGGAGCCTCTGCGTGCTCCACCAGTGATGGCTGCTGTCTGTGGCAGGGAGCCTCTGAGAGGGGGAACCACACACAGGAGAGGGAGGTATTTTTTAAATTTTTTATTTTTTTAAGCAGAAACAGAAAGGGAGCCCAGATTCTGAAGCTGGAAGGAGAGTTGGGACTCAGAAAAAAAGTAAATAAATTATTTACTAAATTATTTACTAAATTATTTACTAAATAATTTATTTGCTAAATTATTGGTAATTCTGTATGATCCCTAATTTATTATTGTTATATTGGCTTGTGTGCCTACTATGTACCAGGCTCTACTTTGCAAATATCTGTCTCATTTACTCCCTACAAGCCTGGAGGTGGGTACTAATATTATGCCCACTTTCCTGGTGAAGATACTGAGGCTGCAGGAGATGACATCACTTGCCCAGCTTAGCTAGGAAGGAAGGCCCTTTCTCTGGGGATTTCTGTAAATGGAAGATCTGTAGGCTTCTTTCTTTGGCTCAATAACCCCAAGTGTTCATATTAACCAAGCATCCTCCTGCCTGCCTCCACTTCCCTCTGCTAGCCATTGGGCAAGGTATTTTCTTTCCCTAAATGTTCCCTACCCACTTCTTCAAGCTCTAGACCCTTCAGTCCCAAAGGCTGAGGAATTCCTAGGTAGACAGACCTTCTGAGATGCTTGTTTCCTCTCTTGCACTTATTATTTTTTGGTACCAGGGATTGAACCCAGAGGTGCTTATCCACTGAGCCACATCCCCAGCTGCCTTTTTTTTTTTTTTTTTTTTTGAGACAGGGTCTCACAAAGTTGCTTAGGCCCTTGCTAAGTTGCTGAAGCTGGCCTTGAACTTGTGATCCTCCTGCCTCAGTCTCCTGAACCACTGGGATTAAAGGTGTGTGACATGGAGCTCAACTGTGATATTGTATTTAGACCACAAACTTGGGGGTTAAAGGAAAGCAGGGTTTGGAGCTTTAAGCAGAAATCACCAAAACAAGCAACCTCCTTTTCCAAAACTGTGTACTTTGTAGCGCCTCCTCCATGTCCATGCCCATCCAAAAACATAAACACATACACACACCCCAAAACAGGAGTGCAGGTTGTGGTTACATAAAAGGACATTTCAGCTGGAGGTATGGCTCAGCAGTTACGGCACTTGCCTGGTGTGCACAAG
>PVKS010023917.1:0-10000 GCA_004027875.1 Aplodontia rufa | reverse complement strand
TGCCCTCTGAAGAACAAACATCACAGTCCCGTGAGCTGCCCTCTCTGACCTCCAGGTCTGGCCACCCTGCACCTGAATCCCTGCAGGACCCTGCAGTGGGAGCCTACTGCCCCCCTCTGAACAAGGCTGCGCCCCCTGCTGACCGCTGAAAAGGCGCCTAAGGGTGCATCCTGGCTGCCGCTGGGCGCGAGTGGAGAGGAGCGGAGTCCACAGAGGGTGGAGGGCACAGGGAGCTTTAGTTTGCAGTTGAGATCTTTTAAGGAAATGTGCTGGGGGTTTCTCCCCCTTTCTATGCTGCTGCCGGGGATCCTTCTGTCACCAACCCTCTGACTTTTGTGTGTTCGCTGTTCCCCCCTCTGCTGCAATTTCCAATTTCTGTCTGCTGGAGCAGCTGTCTCATCTTTTATCATCTCTGCTTCTTAATAACCAATCTTTTCTTGTATCTTTCTGGCTTCCCTGATTCCCAAAGCCTCACATCCTCATCTGTTTGTCCATCCTTCCATGTCTGCCTCTGTCTCTGTGCCTCTGTGTATGCCTGTGTTTGTGTCTGTCTCTGTGTGTGTCCATGAGTTTGTCTGTGTGTCTCTCTGCAAGTGTGTGTGTGTGTGTGTGTGTGTGTGTGTGTGTGTGTGTTTTGAGGATTAAATCCAGAGGCATGGTACCACTGAGCTAGGGTCTGGCTAAGTTGGTGAGGCTGATCTTGAATTTGCAATCCTCCTGCCTCAGCCTCCCCAGTAGATGACAGCCCAACTCTGTCTCTACCTCTTTGACTCTGTTTCTGGTCTGCTCCACCTTTGTCTGCCACTATTTTTACCTATTTCACCTCTGTTCCCTCCTTTATGCCCCTGTTTTTTGCTGTCTGTTTCTGACCTTCTGGCTGTCTCTCTCTTGTCTTTTGGGTCCGCCTCCCCCCATGGCTTTCTTCATGACCTCAGGAGAAGGCACTGTGTTAGCTGGGTGAGAAGCCATTCAGGAGGCCGAGGCAGGAGGATCCTGAGTTTAAGGCCAGCCTCAGCAACTTAATGATACCCAGTCTCAAAATAAAAATTAAAAAGGGCTGGGGGTGTGGCTCAGTAATAAAGTTCCCCTGGGTTCAATCCCCATTCCAAAAAGAAAAAAAGTATGGTGTCAGGAAAGGAAGGGTCTCAACAGGAAACCAAATTCACCCCCCACTTGGTTCAGATGAAGAGACTTAAAGAAAGGTTCACTTCTAAAGTTGGAGAAGAAGTAGGGATGATGAGGCCCTGGAAATTCCCACCCTTCCCTGACAGGGCCATGGTAGTGAAAGTGCTGAATGAGGTGGCTGGAGACACCTGAGTCGTCCTACTCTCCAGCTCCACAACCAACAGGAAGCAGAGTGCTAAGCCTCCCTGGCACAGGACACAGTAGAGAAGGACAGGAGCAGGCTGGGCTTCGAGTAAGGGACAAGGTGCCAGCACTGGGCCATCGACTTAGGGAAGGTTCCCAAGCCTTTCCTGGGCCCTCCAGAGTGCCTGTCCCTGAGAAGCTAAGACAGGAGGCCTCAGCACTCCCCAAACTATCAAGGCCATGCATTTCCCAGAATTTTATTATTGATTTTGAGAAGAGGCTCTGATCAGCATCCTTCCCCCGACCCTGCTGGTCCCTTCCGCTCCCAGGCCATTCTGCTTTCCTGGTGTTTTCCTTAGGATTAGGTTGGGCAAATCAGGGAGATAAAAAAGAACTGGGGGTGTAGCTCAATGGTAGAGCACCCCTGGTTCAACCCACAGTACCAAAAAGAAAAAGAAAGATCCCACACATTGGAAGCTCAGAGTTGAGTGGGTAGATTTGAAGTCATCAGGATCCCAGATGCCTTTTCTTTTACTCTGGACTAATACATGGCTTTGTGTACCTCATGATCCAATAGCATGGCTCAAGTTCCAGCCATCGCAGCTACATTTCCAGTCAACAGCCAAAAGAAACCTTAAAAGATTCTCCTTCCTTTCAGTATTTCCTGGAAGCCCCACATACTTCCACTGATGTGTGACCATGGGCCAGAACACTGTCTCATGACCATGCTGAACTGCAGTGGACTCAGGGAAATAAGAATTGGTGATTTCATTACTAAGGAAGAAGATGAAAATGTATACTGGGTCAACTATTAGCAGTTCCTGCCACAACTGGAATGGTTGGCACTGTTGGATTTGAGGTGTTGAAGGAGCAGAGGGAAGAGGGCACATGAAGAAAAGCATTTAAGGAAAGAGAAGATGCCAAATTTGACCTCTCACCCTCCCTCGCCCCCCTCGGGGAGCCTGCGATTGCTGGCTTCAGCTCAAGAGGTCACACTCCTTGTGCCTTCTTTAAATGCCCCTTTCTCGGGTGATCTCATCCAGGAGCATGGATTTAAAGGCCTCTGTTGCTTAAGATCTTAAAATTTCACCTCCAGCCTGTTCTTCCCCCAACTCATTTCCCTGGCTGATCATCACCTGTCTTCACAGACATCTCCAACAGAACATGACAGGGCAGAGTGCCCGTCTTCCTCCCGAAGCTGCTCATGCAGGCAGGATTCCCCCGCTCAGAAAGTGGCACCCCCATCCGCCACAACTCCCCGGCCAGAAGCCCAGGCGCCCCTGTAATTCCGCCTCTGTAATTCCTCCCCCGTCCTCACCGGCATCCCCACCCAGCAGTCAGCCCAGCTTGGTCAAATCCATCCTTTTCTCACCACTTTCTCTTCTTCCACTCTAGGGCCAGTCCCTGGCCCCTCTGTCCTGACTTCTGCTAGCCGCCTCTGGTACCCTGAGGCCGCCTTTATTCCTACCCATCCCTCCAGCACACAGCAGCCTTAGGTGGTTGGTGTCACTCTTATCATTCCAGGACCCCCAGGAGTTCTGAGAAAATCTAGACCCCTCACTGTGGCCAACAGCACCCTGCACACACAGTGGCCTGTGACCTCTTGCTGCCTCTCCCACTTCATTTCCTACCACTCTCCCCTCATCCCCTATGCTCTTAGCTAAGCCACATCCCCAGCCCTTCTTTTAAAGTTATGTTGAGACAGGGCCTCACTAAGTTGCTGAGGCTGGCTTTGAACTTGCCATCCTCCTGCCTCAGCCTCCTGAGCTGCTGAGATTACAGGTGTGGACTATCACACATGGCTCATCAGGTTTATTTCTTTGATTGGTTGGTTTTTCTTGTTTCAGTCCTACAAACAGCTCTCTCTTACCTGATTATCTCTGTCTCTTCTGTCCCTATAACTCTGTCCCCTAGCTCCTCCTCATCCTCTAGGGTCAATTTACATATCATGCTCTTGGGTGCCACCCAGCTAAACCCTTTGTAAATTGCCTTCATTTCCCTTTGACGCACAATTATCTCACAATGGTTTTGTGTGTCCCCGACTTTCTTTTGGTCAGGAAGGCAGGAAACATGGCCATCTCCTTAGTACAACTGGCCCAACACAGGCTGCCATAGAAAGTCTTCAAAACTGTACTGGATCAATAAATGAATCTTCTATCTCCATCACACCTAACCACTGCCAAGAAAGCCAGTGGAACCATTTAGTTACCATCTCCACTCATGTCCTGAATACCTCAAAGTTTTTTAAAGATCTTGGTCCCAACGGTTCCTTTGGGCTTGCTCTAAGTGGCCTCTTCCACCCACCCCAATAACCTGCCTCCTCTCTCCTCTCTGCTTTCCCCAGGCACACAGCAGCATGCACAAAGGAGCCCATTCACCAACAAGCCAGGAATGAAGCATTCTTTATAAAGTACCTACTGTGTGCTAGGCATAGCTATCCTTACAATCACACCAGAGGACAGATTAGCAAAATACAAGATTCTAAGTAATACAAGAGTCTAAGTAATCATCTCAAGGTCACACCTTTGAGAAGACTGGGATTCAAATCCAGGGCATCTGGACTTAAACTATGCCTGCTCACTAGGTTGGGCCATGAGAAGAGTTTTAAACCCTCCCTTCCTGTAGCATGCTCATCCCACCCTTGATATCCCATCATGCTTTTCAGCCCTGAAGTTTGGCCTAGAACAGGTGGTAAGAAAACCGAATCCAGAAAGTCAGAAAAGCTGGGAGGGAAAGGTCAAGGTGTTGTGCATGGGAGGATGCAGAGTGGGTTGTGGGCAGGGACACAGCTCTGGCTTTGGGGGTGACATGAAAGGAGAAAATGGACAGAGGATGATGGGGACCTCTAACCATCCCAAACTCAGAACGCCTGTGCCTCCTTCCCTTGTCCTGTACACAGATGTGCTCAAGAGGTGAGCTTTCCCCTTTGACAGGGAAAGGAGGTAGCCAGTCTCCCTTCCAGACCTGCCCACCCCGGGCAGGACTCCCTAGGGTGATGGGGAGAGCAAGTTACCGTGGGAAATGGGGGAGTCATCGGTGCCCCCACCCACAAATGGAAGCCTGCCTGGATAGGTGGCTCTATGAAAGTTTGGGAGACCAACGGAGATGAGGGAGGGCCCAAAGGGAAGAGGGAAGCACTACAAGGGTCAGAGGTGCGAGGAGGTGGGAGGACATGGCCCTGGTCTGACAGATGCAAGGGAGAGCAGATCAGGACCTGACCGGGAACTCTCAGGAGCACGGTCCCCTCCCTCCTTCCTGCCTCCAGTTTGGCCCTGTTTCACCACTCCCACCTCAGCCTTGCCCAACCTGGGGGCCCTGACACCAGGAGACCCCTGCCTTTCTGCAGCCTCTTTCTAATCCACGGTCTCTTGTCCCAGGCCTGGTAGGAATTCTCCCCTGTCCTTGGGACTCAGGCCTGCAGGGAAGGGGGCAGTAGAAGGAAAAGAGGTGGAAGAGTGTGAGCACGCTCCCCCTACTGGGCGCTGACCTGAGAGTCAGCTGGGGCTGGCAGGGACTCTAGCCCCAGCATAGCCTGGAGGGAAGCAGTGAAAACCAAGCACACAGGGTCAAAAGGCAAGGTCAGGCGGGTGCAGGGCATCTAGCTTCTAGGCCCCTCCGCTGCCCACGTGTGGTCATCATCCCACCGCAACGCTCGCTTTCGCTGTGTCCTTCCACTAACCGGCACTGGACTTAGAAAACCTCCGCTCACATCCCGACCTTGCCTCTCAGTTGCTGTGTGACCTTGGACTAGTTGCTTAGCTGCTTAGAGCCTGTTTCCCTGTCTCTAAAAATCACAGCCACAGGTGCCTGGCTGACCTCAGGATGTGCTGGTGAGGACACAGTGATAGATGTCTGCAACGTCGAAAGAGTCTTTAGACATTCTCCCCAGGGCTGGGAAACCCGGGCGAGCTCCCTGGAGGAGGCAGCGGGGTGAGCCAGGGCCGGCAGGGGTCGCCGCGCTCAGAGGCTGCTGCTGTCCTGCACAGGACAAAGTACTGTCTGTGCGCGGATGCCACCCTCTCCCAGCGCGCCTCCCACTCATCGATTGCCCCTCCCGCCCCAGGGCAAGACCCTGGCGGCGCGAACGGCGTCCGCACCCGCGAGGCCCCTGCGGTGCACCCAGGGCGGGCTGGACTCCCCCTGGGAGGCCGGGGCCACGAATGGGCGCGTCAACTGGGGCAAATTAACACGTAGCAAAACACCCCAGTACCTGGAGAAACAGGAGCCGGGCTGGGGGAGGGCGACCGGGCTTGGAAGTCCATCCCGAGAGGAGCGATAATTCACCAGGGCGGCCCCCGCGTCGCCCCGCCGCCCGGCCTCTGGTTTCAAAGGCGGACAAAGGGCACACTGTGCAGCTCCGCCGCACCCGCGCTAAATCTTCCTGTCTTCAAGTTCGTGTAACTTGAGCCGCCGGAGCTGACCCTCCCCCGGAGGCCTGGAGGGCGCAGGAGGGGGAGGGCAGGGAGGGGGAGGGCAGGGGGCTCCGCCCGCGCCCCACGGCCCCCGGCCGCCCTCACCCGTCCTTTGGCCCGGGCAGCCCTCGGCCCCACTGCGTGGGGGGGGGGGTCCCGCTTTGGAGGGTCTCTCTCCGGGGAGGATGTTATTTTAAAGAAAGCCTTTGCTTACGCTTGCACCACAGCTTTGGAGTGAGCTTGTGATTCTAGATGCTTCTGAGAGCAGAGTGTGAGAATGTGTGTGGGGAGCGATGGGGGAAGGCTCGGCACGTGGAAAAGTCATTTTCCTACTTGAGTTGGGAGCAGACACTGAAGCCCTCCGGGTCCCCCAACACCACCACCCTGGAAAGTTAAGCGATCAGGGAGGAGCCTCCCACTGCCAGGCGGGATTGAGATGCAGCCAGGCGGCTGCACACTTCTAACAGCTGCGGGATACCACGAGGGTGCTGCAGGAAGGCACCCGGGTTAGAGCAGGAGCCCCATCCCCTCCAAGACTAGCCTCAACTGGGGATTTGGCAGGGTCCCCTTAGGAATTTGCAGGGGGACCCCTCCTGTCCTGGCCTGCTTCAAGCCCCAGGTTGAAGTGGAATCTCTAAGCCCTTAGGAGCTCAGGCCTCCAGGGAGGGCTGAGAATTTTTAACTAAGGAGCCCACTGAATGAAGGAAAGAGCTCACACTGGTGGGGACTAGGTTAAGTGAAGGTCAAGGCTAAGTGTACAGTTCAATTCCGGTAAGTCAGAGTGAGACTGAGCTATAGGCATAGGGTCAGGGAAGTGGCGGGCAAGTGAGGGGTGCACATGGAGATGGAGCTGGAACTCAGTCTAGAAATGTGCTGGGACAAGGCATGATAGACAGTAGGAACTAAGTTCATTCATCCAGTTAGCAATTGACAGATAGTAACCTAAGACTTCCCATGCTCCAGGCTCTGTTCTGGAAATAAAACGGAGCCCTGCACAGAAAACAAAAATCTGTTCCTCAGGGTACACAGCTTAGTGGTAGGGACAGATATTAAAATAAGTAGATAGGGTACAACTGTAATCTCAGCTACTCAGGAAGCGGAGGCAAGAAGATTCCAAGTTCCGGACAACTTAGCGAGACTCTGTCTCAAAATAAAAAAGGACTGAAGATGTATCTCAGTAGTAGAGCACCCATGAGTTCAATCCCAAGACCTCAAAATTTAATTAATTACACATACATAGTATATGAGACGGTGGTCAATGCTAATGAGACAAAGCTGGGAAGGGGTTCAGGAGTGATTGCCATCGTAAATATGGCCTCACAGAGATGGTGACATCTGCATCAAACCCCAAGAGGTAAGGAAGTGAGTTAAGTAGGTATCTCAGAAGAGGGAACAGGAAGTACAGAAGCCTGCCATGTGTCCACCAGCTCTGCATGTTGTTTGAGAAACTGCTGTGAAGGTGGGGAGGTGGAGAGAGGAGCCCATAGCGATGGCTGGCGGATGGGGTGAGGACTGGAATTAAGGGGTGGGGGTTCATACCAGCTCTGCCTTCTCCCTGAGTAAAGGGAAAACTGAATGGCTGTCAGAGGGGCTGACAAGGAGGAAAAGGGTAGGGGTGGGGCCCAGGGGGCAGCGAAGCTGATCCACCTAGAGCACCCAGGCCGTGAGGTGCTCATGGGCCTGTTCCTGTCTCATCAGGGTCTCCCCCTCCAAAGCAGCAGATACCACTTCACTCTGAGTGACTCTTTGAGAACTTTGTCTCCCTCCCACCCACCCCCACTTGTTTGCTAATAAAAAGATGAGGGGGGCCTGTCTGCTTCCCCCCTTGCCTTCCCTTCTCTCCCCTGCCAGTCCCCTCTCCCTTCCTCTCCCCAGAGCTGATGCAGTTAATTGGAGCGTCTTGAAAGTGCACATTAACACACAGAGAGCCAAGGAGACGTCTTGGCTGCGAAATATCATTATCACTTCTTGAGCTCCAGCCAAAATCCCCTCGCGGTCAAAACACAATTATTTAAACTAAACAATTAAAGATTTGTGCAAGTGTGGCTGCCATGAGGTATCAGGCTGGGAGGGCTGCCCCTGCCAGTGTCAGCAGAAGTTAGCAACCTGCTCCCAGCTCCCAGCCAGGTGACGGGCCTGGAAGGAGGCAAAACAGCACAGGCTGGCTGCCAGAAACAGTCTGCCCCAGCCCCCAGCCAGGGCAGCCCATGGATGTGAGACCCCAGAGGAAACATGGCAGACCCTCCCACCCTGCATTGGGAGCTGGAGTTCAACATCTACCTCGAAGTCACTCTGGACTTAGCCAGCAGGCCCAGGCCCTTCCAGAAGCCCAAGAATTCCAACATGCAAGACCTTTTTACTCCTGTTCCTACCAGCCCATTCCTTGAAGAAGAATCACTGGGTAGCACAGTGCCCTTCATGTCTGGGATTGTCTCCATGTCACTCTGGAACTCCTGGAGGATGAATGGGATACCCAAGGTCGCAAGATAAGGTCCCCAGATGCCTGGTTTACAGTGCTGGAAGGGCCATCTCCCCTGCCTGCCCTCCGCAGCTTTGCTGCAAGCTGCACACATCACACACTGAGCCTGAGTTTGGAGCAGAGATGGGGCCACTTTCCATCCCTGCCACTCTGCTCAGACCTCAGTAAGGGCCCTGAATACAGACAAGGGGCAAAATCTAGGCTACAAACCCCACCAATGTGTTCCAGCGTTTAAGTGTTGATCCTGAGTCAGTCTCTGCCTCTCTGGGCCTCAGATTTCATACCCATACCTATGTTTTAGGCTTGATATTGAAGATTCCCTTTAGTTCAAGAGCATCACAGGTCTGCAATTGTATTGCAAGGGCTGTACTTGTGTTTGGGCAACAGGCTCAGAAAACTCTCTCCTTCCACCCCTTAAAAAGGTGCTTCTGTGCTGTGCATTTCTGCAAACCAATCCAAAGCCATTTGCAGTGCCATGCATGGGGGAAGTTGCAGAGACAGGAAGGGCCACTCCTGGCTCTTTTTAAAATTTTGAGATAGGGTCTTGCCTAAGTTGCCTCAAACCTGCAATCCTTCTGCCTCAATCTCCTGAGTAGCTGGGATCACAGATGGGTGCCACTGTACCCAACTAGCTAAAATATCTTTTCCCCTTTTTTTCTTTTTCTTTTTTTGGACTGGGGCTTGAACCCAGGGTCACTTTGCCACTGAGCCTCCTCTCCAGCCCATTTTATTTTTTATTTTGAGATAGGGTCTCACTAAGTTGCTGAGGCTGGCCAATTCTCCCTCCTCAGCATCCAGAGTTGCTGGGATCACAGGCATGGGCCACTGTGTCTGAAGCTGGAGTCTGCAGGAGCAAAGCCAGACAGCCTGGGTTTAATCCCAGCTCCGACTCACTACTAGGCAACGTGCCCCCTCAATTTCATGCTCCAGGGTAGAAACAACCCCTCTCGTATCAAATCCAGGATGACCCATGGTAATGTGGCAAAAGTGACACTATGTGGGGTTGGGGATTTAGCTCAGTGGCAGAGCGCTTGCCTAGCACACGCAAGGCCCCGAGTTCGGTCCTCAGCCCTGGAAAAAATGTAAGACCGTGACTCTTTTTTTTTTGAGAGAGAGAATCAATTTTATTTATTTTTCATCTGGTTTCATTTTTCCTGCACTCAGTTGTTTATGTAGTGCTAGGGTTCAAAACTGAGTCCTTGGGGTGCCAGGCAAGCGCTCTACCCTAAGCCACCTCTCCAACCCCACCGTGTGACTTTCAAGGCTAGGCCAGAAAAGTTCTGCAATTTCCTCATGGACCTCTTGACAGGTACCACATCAGGCACCATATAAGTCACCCACTACCCCCTCAGCCTACCACATGGTAGGGCAAACCAAACTAGCCACGTGGAGGAGCCAAGAGAGAAAGAGACACTCGGCAAAGAGCCCAGCTGCAATGCTGGATGTAGGAAGGAAGCAGACGGTGTGTACAGCACACCCACTCCTGCCTCCAGATGACTCCAGGCCCAGTGGCCACAGGGCCACCCGAGAGACCCCACCCAAGAACCACCCAGCTGAGTCCAGCCGTCCCGCAGAACTGGGAGAGATTCTAAACTTTTGTTTCAAGTCACAATGTGTTGGTGGGATGTGTTCCACAGCAGTGCACCTTAGAGTCAGAAGGAACTTGGATGAACCCAATGTGACTCTAATTCAATCAGATCAGGGCCTCACACACCTGTGCCCTACCTGCCCTCTGACCTCACCTCCTACCACGGTGCTCTTGCGTCCCTCTGCTCCAAGCACTCAGGTCTCATTATTCCTC
>PVKS010023916.1:0-24467 GCA_004027875.1 Aplodontia rufa | reverse complement strand
GTATTGGCTTGTTCTGTCATTACACTTTTGTTCTTGATTGTTTGACAATGAACCCCTCCAAGTTGTAAGATAATGTTTATTAAATAAAAAGGAAAAAAATAAATAAAATGCTCAAGCATTTTAAAAAATTGCACTATATCTTATACAGGATAGAGTATCACTCGGGAGAAGATGACACTACTTGAATTTTAATCTTTTTATTTTTTAATTTATGGTACTTGGGATTGATTCCAGGGATACTTTACCACTGAACTACATTTCTAGCCCTTTTTATGTTTTATTTTGAAACAATTTCTTGCTAAGTTCTGAAAGTGGCTTTGAACTTGCACCCCTCTTGCTTCAACCTTCTGAGTCACTGGGATTTACAGGAGCATGCCACTGTGCTCAGCTCCTACTTGTATTTTAGAAATTGTTGGTGGTGTAATGTGTGAAAAGTAGATTGAAAGCAAGCAAGACTAGCATGAGGGAGGCCAGCAGGGAGACCTCCCGTAAAGATCTGTGAGCCATGGGTGGCCTGTGGCTGTAGAGGTGTAACTAAAGGATAAATCATGAACAATATTAAGGAAGTACATTTCAAAATCAGAATATTAGAGGCTACTTCTGCTAATACTCCTTTTAGTGGAGCGTGAGAGTGTGGAGGTAGAGGTAAAGGCTGAAAACCAGTAGGCATAGGGAGCAATACAAAGTTAACTTGGGAGAGTTGACTCAGCTTTTATGCATGAAACTGTCACCACATCTACCTGTACTTCTAAAATTACAGCCCAATGTGCCTCTACCATTGTCCACCCTCACCATATCTCCAAGCTGCTTTTGCCAAGGTCATGGAAGACTTCTTTCTGGGCAAACCAATCAGTCCTCCTCATCTCTTGCTTCTCAGAAGCATTTGATGTTACTGAAATTACCCTCTTGAAAGCATTTTGTTTCCTTAGCAGCTGTGACAACAGACTCTCCTTTCTTCCCCATTTCTTTGGGTGCTTTTTATAATTCTTTGTAAGCTCCATTTTCCATGCCTTACTCTTAGGTTTTGTCCTAGGCCTCCTTCTTATTTAAATATTTATCATGCAATCACATTCATTTTCATGCCTTAAATATCCACATTCATACTAGCGACCTCAAAATATATATTTCATGTGGAATCTGTCTCTGGAGTCTGCCTGTTTCAGCTACCTGCTTGATCTCTTGTTTGATGTCCCACAGACATCTCAACTAATCGTGTGAACAGGAAAGTTTTATCACCATTCTTCTCTAACATGTTCCTGTCCCACTGTTTCTTCTGGATATGACACACTTTTTTTCAGATATCTGGAAGTCATCTTTGACTCCTCCTTGTACCTCTACAACCACATTCCATCAACAATGTTCTACCTACAAACTGCCCTTCAAATGCATCTATTTATCTACATCTTCACTACTCTTGCTACAGAATGAGTCACTGACATTTGGAGTTGTGTAGGACTACATCAATTTCTTCCTGCTCTCCTTGATTCCCATCCTGTGCAGTATTCCTTTCACACCATCCTAGACACTGGCTTTCCTGCAAGAAATGGCTTTCTGCACTCTCTCATCAACCTGAACATTTCCAATATCTGTTAACTGCTTTGAAAACAAAATAGCAATCTTACTTGGGAAATGCCTTAGCACTGGCCTTTCTTGCTTGAAAGGAATAGCAGTTTTCAAACCACACACGTTTCCACATTGATACTTCTTTCCAGGGTCTCAAACCAATTAGTGCCACTAGGTGGTTCAAAAACGAACCCCCACAAAAAATGTGGACATTGTGTATTTTTTCTCCTTGAAGTTGATGCTGCTTGCACAATCAATTTAAGTTCTCTTATTTCAAGCATTTCTCTCCAACAATATTTTCTCCAATTTTGAGGAGTTCTATTTTCATTGTCACAGTGAGAAACAGAAAGAGCTGAAGTAAGACTCATCCCTGGAAAAGAACACTGCATACTAACTTTGGAACCTAGAGAAAAATCTTCAGGGATTGCATTTGTCTGCTAGCTTTACCAGGGGTTTCTGATAGAAACAGTGATTCTTAGGATGCACATGCCCCAAAGTTCTCCTAGGCAGAATGTTTAACTGGAAGTGTGAAAAAAAAAAAAAAAAAAAAAAAACCTAGCTCCCTCAAGCCCCTTTGAAAACAAAGTACCAAATTTTCTGGGAAAACGCCCTGTCACTGACCTTTCCAGCCAGTTTCAAACAACACATATGTCTCCAAACTGACAACTTGGTTCCAGGAACTCAGATGAGCTAGTGTTTCTAGGTAGTTAAACCAGGAACTAGACACAGTATGGACGCTGTGAATTAAGTTTGCTGCTTGAGGTTGAAGCTGCCTGCACAGAGTTTCAGTTCTCTTCTTTCATGCTTTTCTCTCCACTCATACTTTCAACAACTTTTTAAGAGAGAAGTGTGTGAGATAGAGAGAGAGAGAGAGAGGTAACGAGAGGAGAATCAACTTTTATTTATTTTCTCTGGACTTCGCTTCTCAGAGACTCCATTGCTTACGTGGTGCTGGGGTTTGAACCCAGGCCCTTGTGCATGCCAGGCAAACACTCCAACCACTGAGCCACAACTCCAGCCCCCATTTCCACCAATTGTGAGGATTTCTTTCTTTAGTATCAAAGTGAGAAACAGAGCTTCTGACATGTGACCAAACTCTGCTAAAAAAAAAAAAAAAAAAAAAAAAACTTTCTATATTTATATGTTCCCCTATTCAGAATGTTTAACAGGGAGTGTGAAGAAACTCGGGTCCTTAAAGCACACTTGAATGCTAAGTGGCAAACTTTCTGGGGAATATCCTAGCACTGACCATTCCGGCTTTCAATGAAGAGCCATTTTAAAATCTTTATCTCCAAACTGACAGCTTACTTCCAGATTCTCAAATGAAAGTAGTGCTTCTGTCTACTTCAACCACACAATAACACTCTGTGGACACTGAATTTAGGTTGCTGCTTGAAGTTGAAGCTGCCTGCACAAATTATTTCAGTTATGTCCTTTAAGCATTTCTCTCCACACACTTCCAAAAATTGTGATTTTTTTTCCAGAAAGATCTTCTGAATTATGAATCAACTCTGGAAATGAACTTTATATATTAAACTTTGGAATATCTATAGAAAAATGTACAGGAACTGCATTCATCTGCTAACTTCACCAGGGTTTTCTCTTAGAAATGTAGGGGTTCATGTGACCAAGGTTCCCCCTAGGACATATGACACAGAGTATGAGGAAATTCTGTTCCTTAAAGCCATTTGAAAGCTAAGTAGCATACTCTCAGGGAAAATTCCTTTTAATGTCTTGATCCAGTAAATATTTTTAATTGGACAATTGTTGATATATATGTTGTGCAAGACAGGAGAAGAAGTAGGACAAAAATGATAGCACAAAACCATCTAGCCCTAGGTGCAACAGTTTCTCTGATACTTAATTTCAAAAGTTAATCAGAATTTAAACTAAAAGAACCCACCATTACAGAGTTACACTAACACACTGATTCAACAAAGAGATAGATTCTTTCCCAACAAGTCTCCAAACAAAACTTCAATACAGATGATACTTTGATTGTAGCCTTGTAAGATCCTAAGCAAAGGACTCAGCCAAGCCCAGACTCTTGACCCTCAGAAGCTATGATGGAGTAAATTTCATGGCTTCTAGATGTACTGTATTCTGGTATGCATCAATATAAAAGTTATATAGTAATGAACAGTACCTATCAGAAAAGGACATCTCCACCATTTACATATTTGCTGAAAAATATTATTTTCTTTGGCAATTGCAGCAAAACATGCATGCCCGCTATCGCATTTATCCAACATCATTCTTCAGCACAAAAGGAAAATAATTAAAATGCTAGGATGTAGAAAACAAAAGTGTCACTATTTTTGGAAGATGCTTCTGTGAATACAGAAAATCTATAAGAACTTATGGAGGAATATTCCAATAAGAAAAAAGATAGAGTTTAACAAGATAGCTTAATCAAGTTCATTGTGTTTCTTAACTTTCCATGAATAAGAAAATAGCAGAAATAATCAAATTCAAATTAGAAATATTTTATTTTGGTACAAAATCTTGCAGCTTTCAGTAAGTCCATGGTTGGCTGTCCCAGTTGCTTTTAGGCCTGTAATGGAGCAGGAAGTCAGGCCAGTGATTCAAGGTGGAGTCATTTACTCCATTCATGGTGTCTAGAAAGCAAAGATGGACAGGGTGAGCTTGTGTATAAAAATCTTCCAGGGAACAACCACTATGACTTATATCTTCCAACCAGGCAACAGTTCTTTGATATTTCCATTACATTCCAATAGTGAGAACATGAGGAATACATCTGTAGTACTAGGGTCTTTGACAGGCATTTCAGATCCAACCTATAACATTAATACACAAAATAGCAATTTTATTTTATTTTTGTTTTTTGTTTTTAAAGAGAGAAGGACAGTGAGTGAGAGAGAGACAGAGAGAATCAATTTTTATTGAGTTTTTCACATGGCCTTCGTTGCTCCGACACTTAGTTGTGCACATGGGTTGCTGAGGTTTGAACCCGTGTACTTGCGCATGCCAGGCAAGCACCATAACCACCGAGCCACCGCTCCAGCCCCAGCAATTTTAATTCTATAAACAAAACTCGAACGTTTATAAAATGATATTTCTTAAAAGATTCAAAGTACCTGAGAAACAAATGTGAAACTATGCATGAGACCTCAAAGCGAAAGTTTGTAATATTTGAGAGAGAATGAGATTGACTATTAAAAGAGAGCAGTTTGGAGATTTCAAGCTGGTGAGCTGCAGGAAGGCTGCTTCTTGTTTGGCTCCATAATCGGATGAAAAAACTCCAGGAAAGCTCCAAGGTGCATTTAGGGGAAAATCACCATGGAACACAGCACTAGTTAGTGGAGATTTTTGGAGGATCAGAGATTTGGGTGCAGCAAATGGAAAAGAGGGATTGTGTCCTCTGGGACACAGCAGCTGTGACTGCCATTGCTCCCAATCAGCAATGGAGTGGGGGAATACCTGAACCATAATATCTGATGGGATCTGCTGCAGAGAAGCCGAGTTCTATATGGAACCATGCATTGGGCTCAACTAGATACACCCCTACTGCATCTCCACTGCATAAGAAGAGAACAGTGCCTCTCAGTTATGGGCAACGGGGGGAGAATCAGGAGTCTTATTGAGCAGACTGCCTGGCAAGAGGGAATCAGCAGTTCAGAGCAGGGCAATCCAAAATTCTGCCAAGAGCCATCCATGGTTCAGAGGCTGAACCCAGAAGAGGAAGGGTGGGAGAGGCCCAGTCTTCAGTTAGCTCAGGGGAATTCGGGTTAGTGGAGTGCAGGGGAGCCTTCCTCAGCCTTGTCTACCCCCACCCTCTGCTGGAAGGTTAACATGATAACTAAGGTGGTACAGGAGCATTAAAGAAACCACAGTCTGAGCTCAGAAAACCTGGAGGAACTGTGAGTGCAACCCGCAGAGGAAGCATTGATACGCTTTCAATCCCCTGAGCATAAAAGCCAGAAGTCTCCCGATTTTCACAACCCCAGGGAGGCAATCAAAAGCCAGCCCTCAGAACATTTATTAAACTGATCCCTTCAGGGAAGTACCACCCAGAAAGACCACAAAACCAAGCTAGACATCCAGTCATCTACTTGAGGTCACATAATTCCAAACTCTGCTAACAAAACTCAGGCAGACCGTGAACATCTGCTTCCACTGTGTAGAGAGAGAACCTCTGTGAACACAGTTCCAATTTTTTCATTAAGAATCTTGGAGTTATTTTCTCCTATTTTTGACATGTATTTGAGTACCATTTGGAGAAGTTGATTGGTTCGTGGGCATGTAAACATACTAACTGAACTTTTCTTTTTTTGTCCCCTGGGTTTTTTTTTCCAAGATTTTTTCCCTATTTTTTCTTCTCTTTTCTCTTTTTTCCTTTTCCTTCTTCTCTCTATACTCCCTTCATTCCTGAGCATATTCTTGAATGTAATTGTTTATCCTTGTCCTGACTTCTAAGGGTTGGGTTGGGATTTTGATCAGTACATTTAGTATTTGAATTGTATTGTGCCCCAGTTGCAAGTTTTCCTCTACTTGCTTCTATTCTTTCTTATGATATCACTGAAATTCTATTTATATCTTTTTCACTTTTCTATTTGTTCCTCTGTCTCTTCCACCATTTTTTCCTCCAGCAAATCCTTAACCTTCTCTGCTTTCTCTCTGTTCACACTGAGATTTTACAAACTCCTCTCTAACCACCTATTACATTTCCTTCTCTCTTAGGCTTCTAATTACCTCATACCATTCAACACCCTATCATTAATGTTGTGTAATCATTACTGCTGTAAATGCCAAACTCAATAACTATTGTATGCTTTGAAACCTGAAGTAGGTGATGGTGGAATACTATGGTCGCCAAAAGTAATGGCTAACACTACCATTCATTTCATAGGTGGAATTTGACATTGAAATAGATATAGTTGGTACTAAATAACCAATTTAATGACATTTATTTTATGCATTGGTTGTTCATATTGATGATCTCCTATTAGTTCATGAGGAACTGGAAATCTTCAGGGACACTAACAGTTCACAGGTTAAGGATTTAGCTTCTGAACTCAACTTTCCTGAAAACATCTGAAACCAAGTAAGGGACAGGACAAAGCTCCCAACAAAATAGCAAAGACCCAAAAAGGAACAACCAGATAGAAATCTGAGGGCAAAACTTCACATCAATTTAAGGAGTGAGAAAAAGTCCATGCTTGGATCCCACTCCACATCTGTGCAAGACTCCAGCCCCACTTCAGCGGCAAACAAGACACTTCCAATGACCCCACACCCAGACACCATCTAGCAGTCACAGACACCAGCCAGGTCCACATACATTGGGCCCATCCCTCCACCAAGGGTGCCTGGTCCCAGTGCAGCACATAGGTTACTCCATTCTGGCCTGCCCTGTACCTCTGGGACCCTAGCACCCAGCGACAACCCCCTCCCCTAGTACTCACTTCAACAATTCAGCGGGCTGCCCAGCAACCCCACCAGTTGCTAAGCAAACAATCATCAAAACCCTCAAATGGAGGAAATTCAATAAAGGCACACACTATCAATAGACAATCGAGACAGCACAGAACTTACTAATAAAACAACATTGACTATGACCCACAACTGCAAAACTATTCTAACACTGAATGTGTATGGTATTAATGCACCACTCAAAAGACACAGATTAGCAGATTGGATCAAAAAACAAAATCCAACAATCTGCTGCTTCTGAGAAACCCACCTTAAAACCAATAATATCCACAGATTGAGGGTGTAATGGTGGGGAAAAAAACCTACCAGACATATGGCCCAAGAAAGCAGGCTGGTGTTGCAATACTTATATCCAATGAAGTACATTTCAAACATAAACAAATCAAAAGAGTTAATGAAGGCCATTACACCTTAGTAAAGAGAATAATACAACAGGAAGATATAACCATAGTAAATGTATTACTCTCCAAGCATCAGTGCTCAAAACTATGTGAATAAATTACTGCATGACATAAAACCACATGTGGACCCCAACATAAAAATACTAGGAGACTTCAACACTACTTTATAACCAATAAACATATTGACAAAGCAAAAAAAAAACCAATAAAGAGATCTCTAGACTAAATAATTCAGTAAATCAAATGGACTTAGCAGACATCTAGAAAATATTCCATGCCAAATTGGCTGAATATACCTTCTTCACAGAAGCACATAGATCCTTCTCCAAAATAGATCATATTCTAGTTCACAAAAGAAATCTCAGCAAACATAAAAAGGTAGATATTATTCCACATACACTATCAGACAATGACATCATGACCCTAGCAATTAACAGCAAAAATTATAACAGAAAACACACATACACAAGGAGATTCAATAATACCCTATTAAATGAAGAATGGATCCAAAAAGACATGAGAGCAGAAATCAAGAAATTCTTGGAAGAAAATGAGAATGAAGACACAACATATCAAAACCTCTGGGACAATATGAAAGCATTCATGAGGGGAAATTTTATAGCACTGAATGCCTACATTAAAAATGAGGAGAGAACCCAAATAAATAAGCTTGTCTTCCACCTCAAATCCCTACAAAAGGAAGAACAATCTAATCCCAAAGCCAGCAGAAGTCAGGAAATAATTAAGATCATAGTTAAAATCAATGAAATTGAGAACCAAAATATAAATAAAAAGAATTGACCAAAAACTAGTTCTTCAAAAACAATAAATGAAATTGACTGACCCCTAGCCAAACTCACAAAAAATGGAGGGAAATGAAACAAATCAACAAAATCACCAATGAAAAGGTAGAGATCATCACTCACCATATGGAAATCTAAAGAATCATAAGAACATATTTTGAAAAAGTATACTCCTCTAAATTAGATAGTCTGGAAGACATGGAAAAATTTCTAGATACATACAACATCCTTAAATTGATGCAGGATGATTTTGAAATCCTAAACACTCCAATAACAGGCACTGAAATGTATATAGAAATTAAAAGCCTTCCAAAGAAGAAAAGCCCAGGACCTGATGGATTCTCCACTGAGTTTTACCACACCTATGAGGAGGAGCTAACACCACTCCTTATTAAGTCATTCCAAAATCAAAAAGGAGAGAACTCCCCCAAACACTTTTTATAAGGCAACCATAACTCTAATAACAAAACCCAGCAAATATCTATCAAAAAGAGAAAATTATAGAACAATATTCCTGATTAACACCAACACAAACATCCTTAAAAGGTTCTAGCCAACTGCATTAAAAAACAAATCAAGAAGATGGAGGAACCCATCAACCCCACCATGATCAAGTGGGGTTTATTCCAGGTATACAAGGCAGTTTTCAACATATGCAAATCAACAAATATGATTCACTTAAACAGAATTAAAGGTAAAAACTATGTGATCATCTCAGCACCTATTTATGCTCAAAACTCTAGAGAAAATAGGGATCAAATGACATTATCTTTACTTGGTAAGGCCATATATGACAAATCATTGGCTAGTATAATACTAAATGGGGAAAAGCTGAAAGCATTTCCACTAAACTCAGGAAGAAGACAAGGCTGCTCACTGCCACCAATTTTATTCAATATAGTTCTTGAAACCCCAGCTGGAGCAACAAGGAAAGAGAAGGAAATCAAAGGGATAAGAATAGGAAGAGAGAAAGTCAAACTGTACTTTTTTGGTGATGACATGTTCCTATCTCTGGAAGATCCAAAAAAATAAAAAATTAAAAAAAAACCCCACCAGAAAACTGCAAGAGCTAACAAGCAGATTTGGCAAGGTAGCAGGCTAGAAGATCAGTACCTGTAAATCAATAGCTTTCCTATACACTAACAATAAGTGGACAGAAGAAGAAATCAGGAAATCGGTCCCATTTACAGTATCTTCAAAAACAATAAAATACATCTAAAAAGGGAAGTAAAAGACTGCTACAATGAAAATTGTCAATCATTGAAGACAGAAATTTAAGAATACCTGAGAAGCTGGAAGGATGTTTCGTGCTCTTGGTTACACAGAATTAATATAATTAAAAACAACCATTTTGCCAAAAACGCTATACAGATTCAATGCAATCCCCATCAAGATACCAATGTCATTCTTTACAGATATGCAAAAAGCAATTCTCAAATTCATTTGGAACAACAAGAAACCCAGAATAGCCAAAACATTACTAAGCAAGAAAGAAAAAGAGATGATTTTGCAATACCAGATTTAAAATTACACTATCGAGCTGTAGTAACAAAAGAAGCGTGGTACTGGTATCAAAATAGGAATGAAGACCAATGGAATAGAGTAGAAGACTCTGAAACAAACTGACAAATTTTAAACATCAGACCTTTCACAAAGGGGGCCGAAATATAACATGGAGGAGAGATAGCCTATTCAACAAACGGTGCTGGACAAATTGGATAGCCATATGCAGGAAGTTGAAATTGATCCTTATCTCTCACCCTGCAAAATAATCAAATCAAAATGGATCAAGAAACTAGGAATTAAACCAGGTACCATATGACTGCTAGAGGATAAATTAGGAGCATATGGGAGTTGGCAATGACGTCCTCAACAAGACTCACAAAGTGAAAGAATCAAAGTCAAGAATTAATGAGTGGATGCTATTAAATTAAAAGGTTTTGCTCAACCAAGGAATTTGTCAAAACTGTCAAAAGAGAAACCACAGAATGGAAGATAACTGTGGCCTGTGATTCCTCCAACAGGGGACCAATATCCAAAATTTACAAACAACTCAAGAAACTGAATTTCAAAAACATAAGCAATCCAATCATTAAATGGGCCAGAGAGCTAAACAGAAACTTCTCAACAGAGGAAATTAAGTCAATGAATACATGAGAAAGTGTTCTAAATCACTAGTAATCAGAGAAATACAAATCAAAACTAAATTATGATTTCACCTCACTCCAGTCAGACTTGCAAAGATGAAGAATGCAAACAGTAACAATGCTGGAGGAGTTAGGGGGAGACAGGAACACTAACACACTGTTGGTGGAACTGCAGACTAGCCCATCTGCTCTATAAAGCAGTATGGAGGCTTCTCAAAAAAATAGTGTTGGATCTACCATACAACCCAGGTATCCCTCTTCTGGGTATTTTCCCAGAGGAGTTAGAATCAGCACATTACAGTGACACAGCAAAATCTGTGTTCATAGTAGTTCAATTTACAATAGGTAAATTATGGAATCAACCCAGATGTCCACTCAAAAAAAGCTGTGGTATACATATAAAATGGAGTTCTACTCAGCTATTAGAATGATATTGCAGCCTTTGAAGGTAAATGGATGGCAGTAGAAGAAATCATGCTGAGTGAAGTTAGCTAGACCCAGAGAATTAAGGATCAAATGTTTTCCCTCATTTGTGGAGGCTAGAGCTAAATCCAGGTTTGGGTGAAAAGGTAAACAAACACATGTATTCTACCCAAAAAGGTCACAGCTACAGTAATGTAAGGGAACCATAGATTTGTGGGAGGATTATGCGGGAAAGGGTGGCAGGGGAATGGGAGAGGGAGGGAAGATAAGGAGGGATCTATGAAGACCATCAATAATGTAACATACTCAAAAAAAAAAAAAAGAAACAATGTAAAATACTCTTTACTCCCCCCCAGAAATCAAATAATACTACGCAATAATTTAATTCAGGAATATTCATAACCATATGGAGAAAGAGAGAACTATATAGAATAAAGAAGTAGTAATGGCCAACAATTATATGAAAAAAATGTCCAACATCTTCAGCCATCAGAGAAATGCAAACATAAACTATAGCAAAATTCCATCTTACTCCAGTTAGAATGGCAATCAATTGAATACAAGTAATAGTAAATCCTATCAAGGATGTGGGGAAAAGGCTCTGTTACACACTGTTGGTGGAAATGTAAATTAGAACATCCACTATGGAAATCAGTATGTAGATTCCTCAAAAAGCTAAAAATAGAACTTCCATATGATCCACTTGTATACCACTTCTTGGTATGCATCAAAAAAATAAATGCCAGCATACTTTAGAGATACACATACTCCCATGTTTATGGCAGCACAATTCACAATAGCCAAGTTATGGAGCCAGCCTAAGTGTCTGCCAGTAGATGAAAGGATGAAGAATATGTGGTATATATACACAATGGAGTTTAATTTAGCCACAATGAAGGATGAAATCATATCATTTGCAAAAAAACAGATGGAACTGGAGATCATGATGCTGAGCAAAATAACTCAGAATCAGAGAGAAAAGTATCACTTTTTTTCTCTTATGTGTGGAAGATAGAGGGGGGAAGGAAGGAAAAGTGATGTAACTAAAATAGAAGAAAGAATTAGAGTATATGAAGGGAATCAGATAAAGGTAGGAAGGATGGGTGGAGAGAAGTTGGGGAGTGAAACTGATCCAATTTTTTTTAAGAGAGACAGGGACAGTGAGGGAGAGAAAGAGAGAATCAATTTTAGTTTCTCGTGTGGCCTTCATTGCTGTGACACTTGATTGTGTATGTGGTGCTGGGGTTTGAACTCACGTCCTCATGCATGCCAGGCAAGCACCATAACTACTGAGCCACCACTCCAGCCCCCATTTTATTTTTAATGTTTGTGTGAATGTGCATTGAAGATACCAATCATTCCGTATAATTAATATGCACCAATTAAAAAAAAGATTTAATTGCCTCAGCTTAAAAAAAACTTGCAAATAAAGGGGATGGTAAACAAAGTCATTGTTTATACTATTTAAATATTTTACTTTCTGCAATCATGGCTAAAAATTTTGACAAGTCTTGCTTTGTAAACTCACAACGTAAGACCCAACCTTTTCTACCTTTTTAACAGCATATTATCATATCTTGTAGTAATTCTTTTGTGAAGAGATAACCAAATTCCTAGCAAATACCCCAAGCATTTTCTTTAACTCCAGGAAATTTCAGACAATTGTCCGAGGACCCTTGTGGGGGTCAAGGCATTCTGACCTGATTATAGACAATGTGTCTTTGGATCTTTAGAGAATACTGTTTTTGATATCTCTCAAAAGTCTAGTAAGACTTGGGAAATGAATGTCCCAGAAAAAAACACTGTGCCCCTTGGAACTACTATATTAAATATAAAAAGACTATTCTTCACCATATCCAGAAACACTAAGAAACAAACACCCACTTCTTACCATTTCAGTATAAAAAGTCACACAAATTGTTTCCTTTTCAGTTATTTGACTGCAATGCTGTCTCAGAAATCTTAGCTATGCTCTTTTGTAACTTGGCTAGGACATGAAGCCAAGTAGAAATAGGAGGCTGAGGCTGCATGGAACATAGGCCTGTGCTACTTTTCTGGGCTTTAAGAACATAGAGAAAACTCCATCAAAGCTCTAAGTCAATGAACCCTTAATAAAATGAATATTTTGATGGCAATGATATGCAATTCAACTGACTGCTCATTTTGTTGTTTACATTGAGTTCCAATAGATATGGCATTGTGCTAATTTTCCCTGGGTCAGGAAATGGTCAAACATTGACATATATATTAAATGGGTCAAGTATAACTGACATTTTTTTTTCCAATTCAGAAATTGATAATTTCTTCTTGTTGGTGCTATGTATCACAGAAATAAATTCTTACCAAGAATGAGTTCACATGGTTGAATGGTTTGGTGTGAGATTTTTACATGTGAGTCTCAATAGGAAGAACATAATTGATTCTGTGTGAAGATAGTTATGATTTCACAACTCTTGATATCACTGACATCTTAGCCATAAATCATTCAAGGGAAACAAGATGGACACAAATTAACTTCATTTTAAATTCAAATGTTATCAATGTGGATTTATCAATTAGAGCAATTGTAGCACGCTGGTGGGGGATATTGATAGTGGACGAAGTGCATGTCTAGGGGGAGTGGTTATGTGGGAAATGTCTGTCCCTTCTGCTGAGTTTTACTGTGAGCCTAAGACTGTTCCAAAAACAGCCTTTTAAAAAGAAAAACAGGAAAAAAAGTGAACGTTTGAATAGGTGAACAAATAAATCTGCCCTTACCTACAGACTCCCACAGGTTATAAGTTGTCACATATATAACTGTGTATAAATGTGAATCTGTGTGGGTGTGCACACAGGTGGGGCACACCTGTCTAATAGACAAGAAGAATGTGCACAAAAATATTAATAGGTTTTCCCTGAGTAACAGACTGATGGGTAATGAATTTCCTTCTTTTTATTTTCAAACAGTTTTGCAATGATCATATGTTATATTTCTAATCAGAAAAGGCATCATTTGATTCTGTGTATATGTTTAATGGGAAATAAGCAATCAAAATACAAAAAAAGTTACTATAATTACAATAAGCTATGTGAAGATCTAAACATTTAACAAAATGAGATATGCTTTAAGAACAATAATAACAAAGGAGAACTCCTTATTGAATCAATTTGAAAACCTTTTAACTTAGAGAAATTAATCTTTTCAGTGCCCCAGATTGATTTAATTGAAAGAGTCATTTATCTCAGATTTCTAGAGGTTATCAACATCCCTATGGATTCAGTGTTTGGATGTCAACAATTCACATACTATTCTGGGTGGCAAACTTCGGGGGGGGGGCAGGGAAGCTTTAAAAGTGTTATGAAGCACAGAATAACTAACGCGCCTTAGGAGCAAAGCCAAAATACCTGTAATTGGAGGTAGTGATACTCGTTTTCTAAAATCTAATTTAAACACAGCATTCAAATAGAAATTTTAAATGTTTCCATTTATTTATGTTCGTGGAACTGTATTCAGATATTAGTATCCATGAAAATGAGAACTCTGAAGATGTTTTCATATTGTGTAAAATTTGTTTTCTCTCTTCACACAGATTATTGCAACCTTAACTTGACAAGCATGAATCAAAGGAAGGACTCCATAATTTCAAAATGAAACATGAGAACTCTGTCAGAAACTTGAGACCCAAAGGAAGACAGATACTGTAACTCACCCTGGTGCCACAGTTGTGCACATTCGCATTTCAAGGTACTGGGTGTAGTGTAGGACCACTAATCTTTTGGTTACAATGCAAATACTGCTCTGCACAAAACTAGCATCAGTACTTGCAGTAGAAGGGTCTAGACCAGCCTCTGCTTGAAGAGTGGCCAGTAAAGTTGCATTCTGCCTTTTCTCCATGAGAAGTTTAGCATTGACCTCCTCTAGCTTCTCCTTAGCCCTGCAAGTTTGGAAAAGACAATCATTACTTTCTTACATTCCCCAAATGAATTGCATTTCTAAAATATCACCACAAGTATCAATGGAATTTACCATTGGACAGTGCCTCAATATTGAAAATGTGTCACAGAAGACCTACTGTGTGCAATGAACTGCAAGTCTGAAATTGCTATAATGAAGTATAACCATTTCTAGGGGGATTGCTAACCAACTGAATAGTAATTCAAACCAAGAAGGAGGCACAGAAATCTATCTATGATATGTGGTGAACAGGTGAGACCACTACCCTCTAAGTTTTCCACTTGTAAGACCCTGGAGGATGCCACAAAGCACTGTATTTAAAGGGGAACTGTGAGATGATGCATATGAAAACTTACTTGTCTCTAATGGCCATTTTAGTATGCAGAAGTATATTAAAGCATCATGCTACACTTTCTAATTATGCATACTAAAATATAACAATCAAAATAGCAAGCTGAATGATTTTTATTTAGTGAAATAGTCCATGAATTTGCAAAGCATCCCTCAAAGTCATTGTCAAGCACTTGCTCTTACCATCTGCACATTCCATCCATTGCCTGATAGAAACTGTGCATTTGGCCCTGAGGAGTAATTCAGAGAAGTGATTTCCAGGGGAGAACTGGTAGCTGACTTGGTGATCCAAAGGAACTAAAACAGCCCAAAAGGCAGGTAGCTCATTACAACCCTAGCAAAACGTCACAAGTCACAATCAAGGAAATTTAATTTAACAGGTGCCACAATACACCAAGAGTATCAGTGTTACCAATAGTTGACTCCGTGGGTTTTACTTATTATCTTTCACAAATGGATATACTTATTAATATAACTGTTTGAGGAAATGCTGACAAACAATTTGGTTCTAATGCCACACTCTTAGCCATAACATTACATATGTACTTAGCTTGAAGACTAAGAATTCATGAGAGCAGTAAAAGCATGTATATTTCATATATTTCCATATATATATATATATATATATATGGAAAGGGGAAAGTTATAGAAAAAGGGGAAAGTTATAGAAACTGTCCTAGATTCCTATTTTTAAAGTAAGTTCAGTTACTACCATGATGTTCCAAACTTATGCTCTTGAGTAAAGTTTCATATCCCAAGCATCTCATGAATAGGACTCATGGAAAGTTACTCTTGTAGAGTCAAATTGATAAGCTTAATGCATTTCTTGTCATAATATTCTTAGTCACATATTTAATTCATATGACTGATTTTCTAATGTCAATTTCATTCAAATAGAGTTGCTTAAGCTTTTCTAACTCTACTTTATGAAAACAAGCTTGAGGGGTCATTTTACAGATCTTGGATTGCACTTCTTGAATGATCCATCCCATCTGACTTCTCATGGAAGTATCATAATGCTCTCTTTAATGCTGGAGACAGTTTATGCATAAAGCAAATTAAAGGGATATATTTTAAACATCATTATATACAAATACTGATTGTGCATTTCTCTTTAGAGAGTGATATAGATTGCCATTTTAAGAATTTGCAAAAAGATGCTGGAGTTTTGTAAAATTTATCATCAACTGCACTGAGTGTGCAAATTAAAAGGATCTAAATCATTCTTCTGTTCTCCTTTTAGCTGTTTTAATTTAGATGTTGCTTATTGTGTGGCGTTTGGGATCAACCACGGCTCCTTCCTTGCTCATGCTGTGAATTATATTTTGTAATCAGATGATTCAGAGAATCACAGAATTTCTTCAAAATTTTAATAATATAAGTTTTTCCCTAAAGAGAGATTCAAATGTATGGTACAATTCCTACATCAAAATTCTTTCTTTCCACACTACTACTCTTGCTTCATGCCAACAAGTCTGAAAATACACATGATTCTTGAATAAAAGTCATTATGCTGAAAGACCATTTAGCTATAATAATGACTGGCTCTGAAATATTTCCAGGGAGAAACAGATGACATCTTTCTTCTAGAAACCTACAAAACAAATTGCTGCAAGGGAAAAGGGGAAAAACATACAATATATGCATCCAGATGTAATTTGCAGTGAAAGAATTAATGCAAGCCTTCCTCTCTGGTTTTCTCTTCCCTTGCCTTTTTTTTTTAAAGGTGACAGAGAGAGAGAAAGACAGAATCAATTTTATTTAGTTTTTTGTGTGGCCTTCGTTTCTCATACATGGTGCTGGAGTTTGAACCTGCTTGTTTGTGTATGCCAGGCAAGCACCGTAACCACTGAGACACCCCTCCAGCCCTTGCCTTTTGTACTCTTCTGTTCCATTACCTTCCACCATATTCATCTCTATATGTCTTTGGAGATTTAGTATTTCTTCTTCCAAATGCCTTTTCTGCTTCTCCAGAATTTCACATCTTGTTTTCATTTCTTTCATATACAGAACCTCCTGCCTCAGGATTTGATTTTCTCTATCTAGACATGCATAATTTGAAGATTTGAAGCTGAAGTCTCCAGTTGTTTCTTATGGTCCACCACCTGCATCAATAAAATTATACATTTGGTAATGAATGTTAACAGGTTGGGAATATTCTAACACAAGATCAATAGAAAGGTTTGACTTGCACTCCATGGAAACAAATATAATCTAATCTGGATTTGGAGAAGGAAGTCCCTTGAATTACTCAGATAATCACTGAATGGAAAACAACATGGACTGATGGAAATCTATTCCTAAATCACATCACTTAAACCACATGGAGTCATGGAAACCTATTTCTAAAGTACGTCACTTTGTCATGGCCCATCACAGTCCTTGATTTTAGACTTTTATTTTTTTCAAGGTTGTGTCATGATTTTCTTCATAAAAAAAAAAACCCTCAAAGTCATCCCCCCCACTAAAAATTCCTTTACCACTTAATGGCATCTTCATGCTTTTCATTTCTAAAGTCATATCATGGACATTGTACCTAGTTTTTACACCTGCATCAATAACCACTTCCTACAATAAGAGTTTGAAAGGAAGATTCTAGTTAACCCATCTTTTAAGTATGGAATCAAACATCATAAGCCTTTTCCTGAACTGCAAATATGTTTTGGTAAAGGAATTGAATGCCAAGAAGTAGATTTTCCATAAGGACAGATGACATTTCCATCTGTAAAAATTTAGTGACAGTTATATTCATTTTGTGAACAAAAATGATTGGATTCTAGAGCATTTTCTTATAATCTTCAGATTTTTTTCACAAAATAAAACAACCTGATCAACAACATTACAACAAACATCCTACGATTTCACTGTGACTGAGCTGGAAAAACTGTTTTGTTTTTCAGATATATTGAGAGTTTAATGGTAGTTTTCAAATATGTCTATTTATGCTTTGACTTCAGGTCCAGGAAATTTCGTCTCCATAGGATGAGCTGATCTTAGTCTCTGTACTCTAGTGTGTAGCCTATGATGGAACAAGCTGTGAATCTTTGAAGAGTAGGTTGGTAAATGGTACATAGCTTTTGCCTGATTTCTCTGGGTATCCTTATCTTCGCATTCTAGACACTGTATCAGAAGGAAGCCCAAGCAATTTTTGGAGACCCCCTACATGTGTTCAGGGTATCAGCCATGCTAAAGGCCAAGACTAAAGACAACTTCAACAGGCATACAGTAGGGCTAAATAGATTTCAGATGATTCAAGTCTCCAAAGCCAGCTTCCATTCACAAAGGATGATGCCTAGAGGAGAACTTAGCTGTCCTCACTGACCCATGACTAAAATGTGGATTGTGAACAAGGTCAATGTTGTTTTGGAAGAATGAATTCTGATGCAGCTGATTATACGTTAATAACTGCTACAGATACTGAGAGTAATAGCTCTTGCAAACATTTTATGCAAAACTACAATAATCTTTTGGATGCTTTTGGACCAGGATGTAGGGGGACACTAAGGCTTTGATTAAAGGAAGCCAAAAGGTATTCATCAGGACTGTGAGAGGAATCCCACTGGTCCTTAAGAAACTGACCGAAAAGAGTTTCCAGGTCAGTGATGAAAATGACACCACGACTTGGAGAAAAGGAGATTCATGCTACACAGCACCAGTAGCTAAAATTAGCATAAATGCTAAGGGAGAGACTATGAAATTTACAGGTCCTATCTCCAAAACACAGTGAAATGAATAGCCCTAGTGAGTAAGGATGGAATTTTGAAAACTGGAAGAGGAAAACAGAAATTTGCACTTTGAGAAAAACTGATTAGTATTTCATTTAATTTGTTAGTGCAGACATTCAAAGGCAAGAGGGCTTGAGGTGCCAAACATGGTTACTATATCCACCAAAACTATCCTTCAGAATTGAAGATGAAAAGAATACCTTCCAGAATACGCAGAACCTAAAAGAATACAGCAACAGCATCACTGGAAAAAAGTTCTCACTAGCAACTCAAATTCATTTAGAGACAGACACACAGATCATCATATTAAAACAAGGAATACAAAAATGAGACTGAATATTTATGGTCAATTGATTTGCAAGGTACATGATAAATCAACTAAATGGAAAACTAATATTTCCCCCAGAAGTGGTGCTGGAACAACTGGATACGTCTCAGAAATGGTAGAATATTGTATTTCCACCCAAATCATGTATAAAAATCAATTCAAAATACATCAGCTAAATGTAAAACACTGCAGGAAACATAGGTGTAAACCTTTTGGATGGTATTTGGAAATAATTTCTTAGATATGACACAAAAACCAAAATAAATTAAACAGACTTCACCAAAATTAAATGCTATATGAGCTTGAAGAGAATATACTGAAAAGATGAAAAGGGAAGTCCCTGAGTGGCAGAAAATATTTCAAAATTGTGTATTTTATAAGAGCTTTACACATAGGATGGATAAAGGATTCTTTCAGTTAAAAAATAAAATGATGACTCAATTTGAAAATGGAGAAAAATTCCAATAAACATTTTTCAAAATGAGATATACAGATGACTTAATTGCATATAAAAAGACTCAGGAATGGAGGCACAAGCCTTTAATACTAGCAAATCAAGAGGCAGAAGCAAGTGGACTGCAAGTTTGTGGTCAACTTCAGTAAATCAGGGAAAAACTCAGCAAAATACAAAACCCTGTATTAAACACTCTCTCTCTCTCTCTCTCTCTCTCTCTCTCTCACACACACACACACACACACACACAAACCAATAGAAGAAAAGAACATGTGAAAAAACACAGGCACAACACCACCCAATAGTCATTAGAGAAACAAATGGAAACCACCCTGAGGGATCATGTCTCACCATCAGGACAATTTCTTTTCCAAAGTAAACATAGAAAGCAAGTATTGGCAATCTATCTTGAAATCCATGAAAAAAATATTAGACACAAATCCAGGGCTGGGAATATGGCTCAGTGGTAGAGCAATTCCCTAAGGAAGTCTAAAAGCATATCATTGTTTTTGAAAGCTCTTGGCATTGGCATAAGTGATTACTTGGAGCAAATCGTTACTCTTCTCCAAAGGGAGGATGTGACCTCCTCTAAGGGTTTCTGTTGCCTATATTATACATTTCCTCTTCACCTAGGGATGGAAGTACTGCACAAACCTCCACATTCACATAACAAATGGGTGAAATCAGTGTCAAGAGCTAGAACATCTACAGTTAGGAGAGAAATTTTTTGGAGATCATGGAAAAATCATCCTGTCCTATGGAACATTTCAAAAGCCTTTTCTTTTGATGAGGACAGTGAGTGTCACTACTTGATGACTACAAAGTTGACCTGAGCCACAACCACACTTCAAATGCAAACACACACACACAACCTCACATGTACATTAAAACATGCAATACATATTAAAATTCTTCTCCTCTTTACTTTCACGAAATGTATACTGAGATTTTAAAACATGTATTCGTACAAGTACACACTCCCCAACATTTGAACATGAATGAGAAGAGATCTGAGAAATCATTTTCTCCACCATTTTCTCACCTCCTTTTCGTAGCGAAGTTCATTTTCCAGAATATCATGCATTATATTTCCCTCATTTTGTTCTTGACAGAGCTGCCTCTGGGCATCATTTCTTTCCTCTACAACCCAGATATACATTTTATTAAGGTTTTCATATCACACCATTGGGGAGGAGGGCATCTTAATTAAGAACACAATTTGAAGAAAAATTCTAAAAAGGAAGTAGACTATAAAAGCTCAGGGAACATTGTCCCATAGGGATTACACAATGTTTAATTGTTTCATGGACAGCTAAAATTGTCAACCAGCTAGAGGTTTCTTAAATACAGGCAGAATGCCCTGGGGAATAAAATTACTTTATAAAATATTTACAAGGTTTCATTATATTTTCAAAACTACTCTTATAATATTTTAACATAATAATATCTAAATTAACGTTTCTGTTCCTGTCTGAATTCAACTTATCCTCCACGCCCTTATTTGGAATCTTAGGGGCTGAAGCAGTGGCTCAGTGGTTACGACACTTGCCTGGAATCTTAGGCGGGGCTTCTCTTAGATGCTAACATTTACAATGAGTAATTTTAGCTAGAAAGATTCATAATTCATTTTAGAGTGAGTTCATGTTTTGGTTTCAACATAAACAACAGAGTCAAGTACCACATAATGACTTTTTTAGCAATGACAGACTGAAAGTATAAGGGTAGTCCCAGTGTAGGGGTAGACGTCTGAAGCTTGTGTACACATACACCCTCATCATGTCTGCACAGTGATCATATTACCCAACAAAACATGTCTCAGATCATGTACCTGTTATTAGGAGACACAAGATTAGGTATGCAAAATCAAAGTGATACTATCAATAACATTGATGAAATAAACCTCAAATATAAAAATTGTACCAAAGATTAACTCACCCCATTCAAATAATTTCTGACAGTCTCAAAGTTCATATCTACTGTTGCAAAAGACTGCTCAAGTTCTGATCTCACTTCAACTTCTTTATCATATTCTGCTTTCCTTTCTCTTAACTTGCCCTGAACTTTTTCATAAAACTGATCAGCCTGTCTTCTCTTCTTCTCTTAAGGCAGATCTGTAGTTAAATATATTTCTGTTAAAATTTCTTTGAGTAGACAAAAAGATAAATATTTTGGGATCTGGCTTTTCATATGTTGATTTTCACCCTTGTAATATTTCCTTTCTATTTCTCATGTGTTTAATTGCTGGCTTCAATTTCTTCCAATATTTAATGGGATTTTAATAGCCAAGGGACATTCTGTTACTTAGTAAATTTCTGTTCCTAATAACTCTGGTAAAAGTTATGGAAAGGCAATTCTGACATTATTTGATCAAGTTACAATTTGAAAAATATCTCCTTCAGAGAGTCATAACTGTATGTAAATTGAAACAGAAACTTTAATCTTTTTCAATTTTACAAGTTATTTTAATCAAACAAGTATGTAAATCAATGGCATTAAAATTTTATTCTCATGAAAGATCACAGGTATCCATCCAAAATGCAACACACTGCCAGATGGCACCCTCAGATGTTTTTCACACAACAAATACCTACAAGTGACTATCACCCCACAATATGAGTATCTCTTAACACAATTTCATTATGTTTCCTTTGCAGAACACTGTCAACTTATTTTCTTGATTAGTAAATTTTCTATGAACAATGTAAAAGTCCCTGTTGGAAGAACACAGGACCTAATTATTCTGTGACAAAGAATAATATGTGCTTTTGTATAGAAATTTGAATTGCACTTCTATATGTGAGAGGGCTGTTGAATTTAAAAAGTCAATAATTGGGGCTGGAGCCGTGGCTCAGCAGTTACAGCATTTGCCTCGCATGTGAGAGTACTCCGAGTTCAAACCCCAGCACCACATACACAACAAAGTGTCAAAGGAATGAAAGTCACATGAAAAACTAAAAAAAAATTGCTTCTCTATCAGTCCCTCTCTTTCTTAAAAAAAAAAAAAAGGCAATGATCACATCCCATTGTATCTCTTCTTTCATATATAGTAAGAATACAGCCACAACTGGATAGTCTGAGTGTTTGAGCGATTTCCAAAAAGGGCCAAAACCTGGGATTGATTCCCATCTCCACCACGCATAACAAATTACCTACACACACACACACACACACACACACACACACACACATATATCCACAAAAAACAATGTAAAAATTGTCAAAACTTTCATGGTTTAAGAGAACTGGATAGGGGCTGGAGTGGTGGCTTGGTTGTTAGGCGCTTGCCCGGCATGCGCAAGTACACAGGTTCAAACCCCAGTACCCATGTACACAACTAAGTGTCGGAGCAACAAAAGCCACATGAAAAACTCAATAAAAATTGATTCCCTCTGTCCCTCTCTCTCTCTCCTTCTCAAAAAAAAAAAAAAAAGAACTGAATATTTCATGTTTAGTGATGGAATTGGTAATTAATATAAACTTTCCTGAGTTCAATTTAGAAATAGCAAAGACATTTTTAAATTTTCGCATATATAAACCAAATAATTCTACATGAAAGAATATATTCAAACTAAATAAGTAGAAACATAGAAATTAGCATATACAAATAACATTTCTGGTAGCATTAAATGTCATACAAAGATATGAAAACAACTCAAAATTCTGTTTTAAATAATTCATGAAGTTACTATAGACTGCTCTATAATGATCAATATTATGATTTGAAATAACATCCATTTCATTTCTTTTATTCTTTTATTTGATTTTTTAAATTAAGGGATCAAGTTGTTGTACAATCATAAATGCATATAAGTAATAATATGATATTCTTTTGATCCTAAACCATAGTTATCCCTATATCATCCAATACCACTCTCTTGATTCTTCTATATTACACCACTATAACAGATAAAAATATCCATAGATGTCTGTTTCTATATATATATGCATATATACATATAAATATATATATGATCATGGATTTTCCTGAGTTAAATGATTGCATAAGTATTATTTGACTTCATGGGAAGGGGTAAAGAGTATGTATGTTACACTGTTGATTGTCTCCCTAGATCCCTCCTAATCTTTCCTCCCTCTTCTATCCCCCTGCCTCATCCCTCCGCTCCCCCACAAACAAGTTTATGGTTCCCATACATTATGTGATGCTATGACCTTGGTGGGTCAAATACATGAGTTTGACTACATTTTTGCCCAAGCCTGGGTTTAGTTCTAATCTCCACAAATGAGGGAAAACATTCAACCCTAGACTCTCAGTTTGGCTAACTTTGCTCAGCATGATTTCCTCCATTGCCATCCATTTACCTTCAAAGGCCACAATATCATTGTTTCTAATTGCACTCCATTGTATGTATATACCACAGCTTTTGGATCCATTCATCCAATGAGGAGCATCTGCATTGATTTCATAATTTAACTATTGTAAATTGAACTGCTATGAACATAGATTTTGCTGTGTCGTTTTAATGTGCTGATTCTAACTCCTCTGGGAAAACACCCAGAAGAGGGAGAGCTGAAGTGTATGGTGGATCCATCTCCAGTTATCTGAGGAATCTCCACACTGCTTTCCAGAACATCTGTAGCAATCTGCAGTTGAAACAACAGTGTGCTAGTGTTCCTATCTCCCCACAACCTCTCCAGCATTTGTTCCAATGTCAGCATTCTTCATCTTTGCCAGTCTGACTGGAGTGAGGTGAAATCTTGACATACTTTTCATTTGCATTTCTCTGATTACTAGTGATTTAAACACCCTCTCATGTATTTATTGGTTTGTTTGATTTCCTCTGCTGAAAACATTGTGTTTAGCATTCTGGTCCATTTATTTATTGGATTGTTTATGTTTTTGATACTTTTTTTTTTTTGCTTGTT
>PVKS010023915.1:5468-31871 GCA_004027875.1 Aplodontia rufa | reverse complement strand
AGATTCAACTTTTTTTTCTATATCAAATCTAACTTATCACTTGATTTATGCCTACTATGGATAAAGCAGAGTCATTAATTAAAATGAACAAGTGAATAAACATAGAATGCTTGAAAAAACAGAACTTAGATATGTATATTCTGAAAAAATGCTGCTATGCTAAATCAAAGCCTTTCTTTCAGCTGTACCCTGTTCTGAGTTTGTATTCGGGAATGACAAGCAAACATTTCAGAAAGATCCACCTACCCGCTACTTCCTGGAAGGACAGCTAAAACTAGCTGGCTGTAAAGCAAACACCAGACACAAGGAGGAAGACAGTTTTTAATGTAATTTATTTGAAATGCTTCCAGAAAAGTTTAAGGCCATTATACAAAAACATTCATTTCACCAAGACATTCATGGACTTTCTTCCCTGGGCCAGCACTTGACAAACCCCTTCTTGATACATTGCCCAAAGTGGCCCTGCAGCTCTTCATTCTCTTCCTCGGCATCAAATGACTTTTCTCAGCTTCTATCTGCAGCAGGCTCATCCACTAGTTCACTCAACAGCGACTTGAGAAACAAAGCAGTTTTAAATAAACTTGTAATAGAAAAAATTCATCATGTTTAAAATCTATAAATACAGAAATATGTTTTACAGGGAAAAATTGACCATAATATTTTTTTTGTTTTGAAAAATAATAATGTAATATGCCTTATTCTTATATTGATAAATCTTGTCACACAGCTTCTTTGAATGTACATGATATATGTACAGAATAAAAGGACATCCTTGTATATGCTGCTTTCTTTTCTGTAAACTTGAAAGACACAGGAAGATTAAAAAAAACTTTTTGGCAATAATTTAGAATCATTACTACTAGTGCTGGTGTGAGTATACTTTTGCACAGGTCATTCTAAATATTTACACTCATGGGAGCTTCTTCTGTGTAGTTTGTCTTAAGGTGCACTCCACCTTGCTCTGTAAATGCAGGCTGGGGCAAAGAGGTTATGGGTTTGCTGTTCCTAACAGTCAGAGTTAAAGATGCTGGCTTCTGCAGAATGCACACGATTTTGATCAGCTGCAGAACCAGAGATGCAAACTGAGGGCCCAAAAGCAGAGCAGGAAATCCAAGGCTCTGGCCCTTCTTAGAAGGCTGGGGACCACACTCTTCTCTTTTAACGGTACCCTCAGAAGGCCCCTGTGAAGCACTTCTCAACTCCCAATTCTTCCTCTCCTGTGTTCTGTAAACAGAGTCAGTTACACACAGCTACAGTTTCTCAGCTGGACTGTTTCATTCACTCTAAAACAGGAGTGGCCTAGGCAGATGAAAACAAATGGCGTCATTATCCTGGCAGGTTTCCCAGGCCCTTTGGGTTCTATTCTGAAGCTTTAGGCTAGAGATGGCTTTCTATGGCAAGCCACCAACCATGACGGGCACCTCCTGGAGCCACACACACCTTTCAGTTAAAGATTCAGAGCTGGCAGCTGTTTTTGTCCTGGCCCTTCTAAGGGCAGCCTCTATTTCATGTCCTCATAGATTACTGCATCAAAATTACACAGGATGTAACGGCACGATGCAAACAATGCTTCCTCCTTTGCAAAATCAAGCCTTCAGAATCCCCAGGGACGTTTTCATGCTTTCTGGTTCAATAACATGGAACTAAGCTCACTTCAATGGTTGGTCTTTTCTGGTTCTCCCTTGAATGTTGTCCTGACACCCCAATGGGCAAAGCCCTCTACATTCCATGCCTTTGGCTACCAGGTCAAAGAGCTAGTTGAACACTAGGAAAGCACAGGAGGGAGGACTCTTCAAGCAATCTACATAAAACAGTAGTTTAGAGTTTCTGTTCTACTTTTAAAAATCCAGCAGGACAAATGAAAGCAACTTGTTCAAGTACCTCTCCATCATCCAGACACTTGTGAGATACAGTACAGGGTAATGGCTGCCACAGATTCCAGCTGACACACACAGATTGATTGGCAGTTACAGTACTAGGGGCAAAGGTACAGATGATACAAGAGACTGGGCCAACACGTTCACAAAAGTATGAAAAAGTGCTTCTCCAAACGGTTCCATGTGTGGAATGCAAATACTGTACAGGTAAGACACAGGGCTACTTCCAGGAAGGTCACACCCTCTGTCATTGGTTGCTTTCCACGTGCCTGCTGTTCCCACAGGAAGAGTCTGTCTGTTCCATTCGTTCACAGTCAAGACTGACCTCACTCGTGTCCATACTGCAGTCTGACTCACTGTCCGACTGGTCCATCTGCTCGAGTTTTATTTCTCCCTGTGGCTCGCTGTTCCCAGTGGCGGGATTTAGGAATGGTTCCTCGGAGTCAAGCACCCCAGCCTGCCCTGCGGCACACAGGACCGTTTCCTTGGCTTGACGAATACAGTTGAGCCACTGCTGTTTGTTGAAAGTGTCATTGGCTTGTAGTGAGTGGGTCTGACTTTGGGATCCATTTTTGAAACTGACTCTGAAGAAGTTTTTAACTAGAAATGGAAAAGACATGAAAAAAAAAAAAGTCAATGGGACGGTATTTCCCCAGGCTGGCACCTGTAGTGAAACTCACCCTGGCAGGCTTTGCTGATTGCAGAATGTTTGCCACTGATACAGAAAATAGCTCAGCTCCACCCTGATGTCAATCAACTGGAGTTGACACGCGGCCAGCCCTTATTGCTCTCAGAAGCTAGCAAATGGATATAAGCTTGGAATAACTAAGTTTTCTTTTTCAGGAGACCTGCCAGTATTGGTTTCCAAACCTGCCTGCCTGCATATCAAAACGCCTTAGAGAGCTTGTTAAAAATACAGATCCCCAGGCCCTACCCTCAGAGATTCTGATTCAATACATCTAAAGCAGACCTGACAATCTGCAGTGTCAATAAGCACCCCAAGGGGCTGGAGCTGTGGCTCAGTGGTTATTACCGTGCTTGCCTGGCATGCGCAAAGATGTGAGTTCAAACTCCAGCACCACATACACAACAGAGTGTTGGAGCAACAAAAGCCACATGAAAAACTAAATAAAATTGATTCTCTTAAAAAGAAAAAAAAAACACCCCAAGAAAGAGCTTTCTCCAGTGTAAGATGATCTTTTTAACACTGAAACATACCCACAACCCTCCACAAGAGAATACCTGGATACTTTAATGATTAAAAAGATACGTAAGGGGCTGGAGCAAAGGCTTGGCAATTACGGCGCTTGCCTAGCACGTGCGAGTACACAGGTTCAGACCCCAGCACCCATGTATACAACTAGGTGTCAAAGCAACGAAAGCCATATGAAAAACTCAATAAAAATTGATTTTCTCTCTCTCTTTCTTTTTCTTTAGAGAAAAAAAAAGATACATAAAGAGAGCAGTTATGAATTTGGTTTTGCTTAAAAAGGAAATTATATTTCAATTACCTCAATAGGAGCAACATGCTTCCTTCCTTTACTTACTTACTTACTGTATCAGGGATTGAACACAGGGGCACTTTACCACTGAGCTATATCTCCAGTCCTTTTTATTTATTTTTAAACCAGAGTCCCTAAACGAGAGTCTTCCTAGTTGCTTAGGTTAGCCTTGAATTTGTGATCCTCCTGCTTCTGCTTCCCAAGTTGCTGGGATTATGAGTGCTCCTCTGTGCTCAGCTGCCACATGCATTTAAAAAAACACCAGTGCAGGGCTGGAGCTGTGGCTCAGTGATTACTGTACTTGCCTGACATGTGCAAGGACATGGGTTCAAATCCCAGCACCATATACACAACAAAGTGTCCAAGGAAGGAAAGTCACATGAAAAACTAAATAAAATTGATTCTCTCTTTTTTTTTTTCTCTCTCTCACTGTCCTCTCTCTTAAAAAAAAAATGCTAGTACACAATAAGGAAAACATTTGATTTAATCTAGTAATATTGGCTAGCATGTAATGGGCCCTGTGTGCCACATTACAGAAGCATGTGTAGTTTGTTTCCTTGTACTACCTGTGTAGCCAACAGACTGGGAGCAATGAGGTATAGTGGGCCAAAATGTTTCTCTGGCCGCTGCCTTTGGCCACAAGCTAATCTTAGTCCCTTCAATTTAGGCTCTCCCCTTTGATCTGCCTAAGTGCCTCAGCTCCTCTGTGATTCAGTTTCCTTATTTGTAAAGCTTTCCCTATAAGGTTGTGATGAGAATCAAATGTGATAATACAGATAAGTGCATATAAAATACCAGGCACACATTTAGTACTCAAGAAGTATAAGCTTTATTTTGACTATCACTGCTGCTGCTACTACTATTACTATTGGGGTAGAGGGATTGATGGGTAGGTAAGAGGCAGTGTGTACTAAATATCTTCACAACATGATGCCTACGTTAACCCAGGAGATTCAGACATTATTTTCTTTAAGACTTCCCTGACCATCTCTCATCCATAACCGAATTCCTTTTCTATCCCTTTCTCTCCCCTTACTGGATTTCAGTTTTCTAACCAGCACCAGGAATATTTGTTTATCACCAGTCTCCTCCATGACAATGTAAGCTCTATAGGGACAAAGAATTTAACTGCTTGGTTTACCAATATGGCCCACAACAGTGCTTGACACATGGTAGATACATGGTAGATACTTTATAGATGTTGCTATTTCAGCTTCTCTTAGTTAATTCCTTTGTTTAGTAAGCCTCAAGTTAGAGAAGCCCATTGAGTAATATTATAAATGAATGCTTATCTCAGCTGACTGTTCTTAAGTTTCTCTAGAGACAAGTCTGCCTGCTCAACTATGAAACCCACCATGACAAGCTGACCTCAGAGACCATCTGATATTAAGTAGTACACTTGTATCCAACAGCAGAGGTCAGAGACAGGGAGTGTAAGGAGCACCAGCTTCATGCAAATTGTTCACTTATATTATGTCACCTGATCATTAAGCAACTTTGTAAGAAGGTAAGCATGCATCGCTTTCGCAGATGGGAAACTGAGGCTCATGGAGGTTGAAGAAGACTACACAATCAGGGAGTGGAGATATAGCACCAGAATGCAATTTAGTTCTAAGGTTATGGCTTTTCACTTTTCACCACCCATCCATTCCCTCCAAATTACAACAACCAAATCCATTCTCCAGGTCAACTGTCTATCCCCTGAACGTACTTCTCTCGTTGTTGCTGAAAGCCCCGCGCAAGGAGCCGCCCAGCCGCACTTCTCCATCCTGCAGGTCTTCCAGCAGGAGGTCCTTCACAGGGATGGGCTGCCGGTACAACTGATAGCAGAGCTGCTCGTTGTGGGTAACGGCTCGAGTGATCACAAGCACTTCTTGGAAGAGGAAAACATGCAGTTTCTAGAAGAAAAGAACCCATAGACTTCCCTAAGCAACAATCTAGAATGTGGTTGACGTGTGGATCTCTGTGGCAAGAGGACCCCAGCTATCAGGCTCACATGGATTGTGAACTCTTAGGCTCAAATCTACTTCTAGGAGAGCAGACATTGGGCAAGTCTAAAGCATTTTCAGGTATGTCTATCCTGCCTTTCATACAGATACCTCCCTAGGGACCCAGTGGAGAATGCATTTTTTCTTTGAAGAGAGAGAGAGGGAGGGAGGGGGAGAGAGGGGGGAGAGAGGGGAGAGGGGGAAGAGAGGGGAGAGGGGGAGAGAGAGAGAGAGAGAGAGAGAGAGAAAGAGAGAAAGAGAGAATCAATTTCATGCAGCTTTCCTTGCTCAGAGACTTTATTGTGTATGTGGTGTTGGGGTTCGAACTCGTGTACTTGTGCATGCTGGGAAAGCACCATAACCATCGAGCTACTGCTCCAGCCCTGGAAAATGCCTTTCTGACTACAGATACCTACAGCCAGGGCTGCCAGCTCCAGGGGCTCTATTTACACTGAGGTTCACAATCTGCACAGGCACACACAGCCTTTAGAAAACTAAGAAAGCAGAATAGGAAGAAAGAGAGACAAGTCAGCACTCTCCCAGCTTTGGGGTATGATTACCCAATACAATTGTAGGAGATCGAAATTAACAGTAGTCTGTAAAGAGCGAGATAGTCTTATCAAAGCTTAATAGTCATCTTGGCTTCCCAAACCCATCAAAATACTTGTTGCTTCAACCACAGAGCTGATTATCAGCTTCATCCAGTGACTCCAATAGGGGGCACTGTTCATTCCTGAGGGAGCAGAGTATGCTTTTATAACCATAGGAAAAGATGAACCAAGTTTTCCTTCTCAGCTAAGTTCATCAGGTCCTCAGTTCTCCGAAGAGGCTGTGCTTAAAAGGTGGACAATGGAGTGGGTGTTACGGGGGGAAAAAAATCTCAAAAATGAAGGCTTGGCTCAAACTGTATCATGAAGGCAAGTTTGTCAGATGGAGCTGGGGAAATTTGCTCCATTCAATTGTTTTGTTTTTCAGCACTGGGGATTGAATCCAGGGGCACTTAACCACTGAGCCACGTCCCCAGCCTTTTTTGTTTTTTATTTTGAGACAGGGTCTTGCTAAGTTGCTGAGGCTGTCTTTGCTGTTGCAATCCTCCTGCCTCAGCCTCCCTAGCTGCTGGGATTACAGGTGTGCACCAACATGTCTGGCTGCTCCATTCAATTCCAAGAGCCAGATGCTTCTTACAGTTTGGAAATTCTTAGGGGTTAAAGTGAAAAGACCCACAACTCTACAGATAGGTTCTGGCTTTCTGATGGAAACATTTGGGAATGTATATCCAGGAACCTCAAAGTGGTAATCAGAAGGTAGAGGTGGAAACTCATATTAGAATCTTGATTTGGAGGCAGGAGAAGGACATTCAGCATTATCAAATAATTTCTCTCTTTTCTTTCTTTATTATTTTGGAAAGAGTTAATTTTTTATTTTTTCATCTGGTTTTTGTTTCTCCTCCACTTATTGTGTATGTAGGGCTGGGGATGGAACCCAGACCCTTATGCATGCCAGGCAAGCACTCTACTGCTGAGCCACCTCTCCAGCCCTCAAATAACTTCTCTGAGAAAAAAGAAATCTGTAGGTCTCCCACCACATATACGCCACAAACTACAGAAACAGAAACTCAACCAAATTTCTGCTGATGGATATAATATATTTAAAAAGTTTGGAAAACAGAGTAAAGCACAAAATAACCAAGTCAAAGATACTCTGAGGGTGGGAGAAAGTGTGTGGGAAGAATTTTCCTTGGGGGATGAGGATAGAAAGGGATTGGTCATTATGCTATGTACTTCATCAGAGTTCTATACTGTTTCTACCTCAGTCAATCTTCTAGTTGAAATAGGCAGTTTGAATTCAGATCATCTGGGCAAACTTTTAAAATATCTTTCATTTATAAATGTTTACCGGAAATTCCTCTTCTTAGTCCCAGGTTCCTTTTGCCCTCAAGTTATCACACTTATTTTCTGACAGAGGACTTTGTTCTCAACAACCTTCACAATTCTACTAAGGACAAAACCCAACAAGACTTTTACCCCAGCTGCTGTCTTTGTTCTCATAACTCTGCCTATAGGATGAACTGGGGTTCATCTTAAATGCCCTAGGCACATCAGAGAATTCTCAGGTCTTTACTGACAAACAAAAGAGAAGAGGCCCACAGCATGTGGGGGCAATTCCTCCTATTTCCCACAGGGCTTCCTAGAAAGCACATGAAAGGAGTTGAGTGACAGATAAGAGAAAGCCACCAATGCAGTCTCTTTTCTTGGTAGCAGGAATTACAGGTGTGTGCCACCACGTGTGGCTAAATCCACCAGTGCTTCTTGGTTCTCTCAGCAAGAAGCAGAACATGACTTTCTGATTATTGGCCTTGCTGGTCTCACTGGCTACCCTGAACCATCAGCTGGCTGGCTCCACAGCAGCACTGATAGCAGCTATGACGCATACTAACTGATGTCAACTGACATTTCCAAGGCTGCTCAGTCTAGGTTGAAAGGAAAGGGTGTCCCTTGAATACTAATTCTCTACAAAATTGAAAAGTTCTTCTTCTTTTTTTTTTTTTTGTTTGTGTTTTTGTCTTAAACAGGGTCTTGCTAAGTTGCTGGGGCTTGCCTCAAACTTGCAATCCTCCTGTCTCGGCCACCCATGTTGGGATTATAAGCATATGCCACTGTACCTGGTGTCTGGTTTTGGTTTTGAAGGTCATGATCAAACAAAATAAAAAAATGGCAATCCTATGTTGGTCTCCAAAATTCTTTCTGAATATATACTGGTCAATGACATTACAAAATTTTAAAAGTAATACATATTTCAGGGATGTAATAGATCCTGGAAAAGCAATTATTGTTTGTAATAGGAATAGTAAGAGGAAGCTCAGATCAACCACATTAAGGAATGGGAGAAACCCAGGATGAGAATGGCAAGGAGAGTACTTACCACACCCCGGTTGTTCTTCAGTTCACCATGACAACACAAGACTCTTGAGCTGTCAATCAAGGAGTCTTTCTGACCGTCTTCCAAATAAAGAAGTCGTTCTTTATAATAACGGCATTCAGATTCCCCAGTCTTGATGTTGATTTCTGCCACGATTCCCTGAATGATGTTTATCTACGGAAACAAAAAAGAGGAAAATAAATGTGGGGAGTGTAAGCAAACCAACCATACAAGCAAGTTTTAGGGCCAGCATAGAAATCACCAAGATACACTTGTACCTAATTTTTTTTTTTTTTTAAGAGAGAGGGACAGTGAGAGAAAGACAGAAACAACTTTATTTAGTTTTCCACATGGCCTTAGTTGCTTCAACACTTAGTTGTGTACGTGGTGCTAGGGTTTGAACCTGGGTCCTCGTGCTTGCCAGGCAAGCGCCGAAACTGCTGAGCCACCACTCCAGCCCCCTAATTTTGAGATTCATCTAAGCTGCTGCTTTGGGAAAAGGGGAAAAATGGTTATAATATACTGTTATCTACACATAGACGTACGCACATACATATACTCATATATTTGATTTATAAACATATACAGATATTTACATTACATATAATACTAATACTGAGCCAGGCATGGTAGTACATGCCTATAATCCCAGCAACTTGGAGGCTAAGGCAGAAGGATAGCAAGTTTGAGGCCATCCTGGGCAACTTAGCAAGACCTGTCTCAAAATAAAAAAAAAAAAAAAAATAAGAAGGACTGGGGATGTAGCTAGGTGGTAGAGCATCCTTGGGTTCAATTCCCAGTACTGCTAAACAAAACAAAACAAAACTAGTAACAGTGCATAATTTTATCTGAGAGGAAGAGATAAAAGTAGTCTGATGTTTAAGATTCTATTAGTGAATGTCACGTTGAACATTTCTTAAAACATACTCAAAATGCTGATAAGTTAGGCATATAAAAAATTTGAGCCAAAGAGGGCAGGAGAACAAAGCTGAATACAGATATAAATCCCTGGGATTTACAAATTCATTTCAAGGTTTCTCTACATGCGCCCAATCTAATGCACAAGCTAGATTTGCAATTGGAGGTAAACAAATGGTTTGGATACATTTTTAAAGATAAAATATATAAATGTTTTATAAAGGATGGAGAAAAAAGAATAGAAAGAAAAGACACTAGGAGTAATGAAGGGGACAGTTTGTACATCAACAATTTTGCCCAAGTCTATATAGCACATGTGAGTGAGTTAGAAGCAGAGAAAATTCAAAGAAATGGTGCATATGATATCAGTGACACTAAAAAAAAAAAAAAAAAAGTAAAATTAAACAAAACAAGGCTCTGGGATGGCATATTGTTATTCTATCACATGGATAACATGTCTAAACATTAGAAAATAGGGAAAACGAAGGATGAGAAATTAGCAGGACAAAAATCAATGGTACCAGGGCTGGAATGGTAGCTTTAGTGATTGGAGTGCTTTCCTGGCATGTTCAAGGACCAAGGTTCGAACTCCAGCACCACATATACAACTAAGTTTCAGAGAAACAAAAGTCAGATGAAAAAATAAATAAAATTGATTCTCTCTCTCCTCATCCCTTTCTCTTAAAAAAAAAATCAATGATACCAATCGAAGGCAAAATAATGACTTGCTCAGCAAGGTCCTCTGTCCCCTAAGAGTGAAAACACCAACAGTCTCACCTCTCTTATGGTAACTTGGTGAGAATTTAACAGATGGGATATACTGACTAGGCCTGTTGGTAACATTTACTTAACAGAAAACACAATTTGGTCAAAAGCCATGTTCTAACTTTTACACTGTTGGTGAGATGGTAAAATAGTGCAAACACTACGGAAATGATTATAGTGGCTTCTCAAAAGACTAGGCATGGAACCATCATATGACCCTGCATTACCACTCCTGGGTATTTATCCTAAAGAGTTAAAGTCATCTTACTACAGTGATACATGCATATGCATGTTTATAGCAGCACAATTCACAATATCTAAACTATGAAACCAGCCTAAGTGTCTATCAATGGATGAATGGGTAAAGAAAATGTGGTATACACACACAATGGAGTTTTATTCAGCCATGAAGAAAAATGAAATATCATTTGCAGGAAAATGGATGGAACTTGAGATCATTAAGCAAAATAAACCAAACTCAAAAAGTCAAAGGTCATATATTTTCTCTCATATATGGAAGCTGGAGAAGAAAAAGGAAAAGAAAAGTGAGGTGGGATCTCATGAAAAGCAAATGGAGATTAGTAGAGTAGGGGAGAGGGACCAGTGTGTGAGGAGGAGGGGAGGGTTGGGAAAGTGCTGGGGAGGGATATCGGTCAAACTATATCGTTATAATTGTGTGCAGGAATGAATATGTAACAATGCATCCCAACATTATGCACAACTATAATGCACCAATTAAAAAATGTAGAAAGGGGCTGGAGCGGTGGCTCAGCGGTTATGGTGCTTGCCCAGCATGCGTGACTACACGGGTTCAAACCCCAGCACCCACGTACTCAACTAAGTGTCAGAGCAACAAAAGCCATGTGAAAAACAAAAACTCAATAAAAATTGATTCTGTCTCTTTCTCTCTCACTGTCCTTCTATCTTACAAAAAAAAAAAAAAAAAAAGGAAAAGGAATAAAAAGAAGCATGGCTCTTATTCAGTCAGAAGTTACCAGATCTGGCAATGTATTAAACGTGGTAAAGAATTCTTTCCAGATTTGTTAAGTGACTATTTTTCTATACTAGTTACATGATACTTTCTGCCCAAAGCAACTGGGTAAAGATTATTACCCAGTTTTACCTTTTGTACTTCCATATGTTTTTGGCAGATCTTATAGCTCTGAGCAGGTCTAACCATTATGTCCAGAGAATAAACACATAATAATCTGTACATTTTTATAGCTATTATGAGTTTCTTTTCTTTTTTAGTACCAGGGGTTGAACTGAAAGGTGCTTAAACACTGAGCCACATCCCTAGCCCTTTTTATTTTTTTTATTTTGAGACAGGTCTCGTTAAATTCCTTAGGCCTTGCTAAGTTGCTGAGGCTGGCTTTGAACTTATGATCCTCCTGCCTCAGCCCCCTGTGCTGCTGGGATTACAGGTGTGCCACTGTGCCTGGCACTATTATGAGTTTCAAAGATGATTTGCATATTTTCTCTATTTCCCAAATTTTAGTGGTTGCATGACATAGAATTAAAAGTACACACTTTAAATAACAAATATCAGAACAGTTTGGTATACTAACACTATTTTTATCTTCCCTTCTTGGTTTCCCCCTCTTGATAATCACTGTCACTTTGAAAACAAACAAAACAAAATACATTAAAACCATGACTCATCCTTCAAATTAATTTAACTAATGTTTTGCTGAATAGGTGTCCTGTTTTAGATTAGATGCTTTCAAAGAAATGAGAGCAGCTCCCTGCCCTTGAAAAGCTTAAAACATATGGGAGGTATCTGGGCTTTTATGTCTACCTTATTATTTTACTTTTTTTGTGTTTAATAAGTAGTGGAATCGATACTTTTTCTTTGCTTTTAAAGATCTTAGCATCCCTGGCTTCTCTTGTCAGTTAACTATTGCCAGTTGTACCTGGACAGCTGGAACTAATCAGCAATTCAATTTTCTCAGTTTCCTGCAAGTATCCAGGAAATCAGAAAGAAGATGCACCACAGCCATACGATGTGCTCATTTCCTAATTTAACTCAGGAACTGAACAGCTGGCATGTCACATGAAGATTCATAAACTCTAATGCCATCGTGGTTCCGTAGGCAGCTATGACTACTTTCAAATTCTGCTTTTTTTTCTGGTATTGGAAAATGTATTGAGACCAAACAAAGGAAACAGTGTCATCATTCCAAACTTTGTGTACAGGTTTATAAAAGTAACTCTAGACCTGCTTTCATTTATTTAAAATGATGTTTTGCACAAACGTAAAAATGTATCTTTTGTGAATGAGAGTGGGCATGTCAAAGGCATCGATCTAGAAGAATATTGAGCATAATAGTCTTTATCTGTTTTCTAAAGTTGATACTGTGCCTGACTGTGGTGGCCCACAACTGTAATCCCAGCAGCTCGGGAGGCTGAGGCAGGAGGATGGCAAGTTCAAAGCCAGCCTCAGCTACTAACTGAGTTCCTAAGCAACTTAGTGAGACCCTGTCTCAAAAAATAAAAAAAAAATGGGATGAGGATATGTGGTTCAGTGGTTAAGTGCCTCTGGGTCCAATTCCTGGTATCAAAATAAATAAATAAAATAAAGTTGATATTATGGGTTATTTTGGTGAATAGCCTACTGTTTGGGACCTTTTTTCTCAAAAAAAACCAGTCCTTAGTATACCAGGAATTTGGAGAATGAATGAATAAATAAATAAGTAAATGTTTTGCATTTTTTTTAAAAGAACCAGTTTTATTTAGTTTTTCATGTGGCCTTTGTTGCTCCAACATTTTGTTGTGTACGTGGTGCTGGGGTTTGAACTCGGGTCCCTGCGCATGCCAGGCAAGCACCACAACTGCTGAGCCACTGCTCCAGCCCCAATGTTTTGCATTTTTATCTGCCTGTACATCATGAGGGTTTTTTTCTGTTGGAGCGAGGGTACGGGGAATTGAACCCAGGGGCTCTCAACCACTGAGCTATATCCCCAGCCCTGCAATGGCAACTTGAGAGAGATTTCCTCTGCAGGATTTCAGGAAGTTATAAAGTTGCATTCAACAGGTTGCCAGGAATAAACAGTCACGGTAACTGTACATTTAAGTTAAATTTACTGTTGCATGTCTCATAGGGGAGCTAGTAAGGGAAGATAATGAGAAATATGACAGGACAGGGATTGGGTCCACACATGCTGGAATCATCATACTCAGAGTGGTATCTGAAAGCCCTGTCCATCTAGTTCCTTGTGTCACAATGTCACCTACTCCTCAGCTCCTGACTTGAGTCAAGAATAGCAGTCTTCATTGCTGCTGCATCAAAACCAGGGCTGTTCTTCCCATTACATTGATTTTTTTTTATGTTTTTTTTAAGGAGTTGGGGAAGAGTGCGCATGGGGGGATGGGATCAGTCTGCACGATCATTTTCTGGCTGAAATAATCCTTAGAATTTAAAAGATTAAATAACCAATTCTTCAGAGTATCTGAACATCCAATGTTTTATTTTAAGAAGTTCTTGTGGGGCTGGAGCAGTGGCTCAGCAGTTATGGCGCCTGTCTAGCATGCGCAGGGACGCAAGTTCAAACCCCAGCACATGTACACAACTAAGTGTCAGAGAAATGAACGCACATGAAAAACTAAATAAAAAATTGATTCTTTAAAAAAAAAAAAAAAGAAGTTCTTGTGTGGGGGGGCTGGGGGAAGATCTCTATCACCTCTCAAAATGCTATGAAGATATCCTGATAATGATGAGGTAGGCTATGCACTTCATCCAGAGCAAGACCTTTCTTTAGATGCCAAATGCTATCAACTTCCTTGGTGTGGAAGCAATTTGCTCAGCACTCTGATTTTCACTTTTGTATAGATGTGAAATTTACTCAGGGAATGGGTAAGTTGAGATACAATGGTTATTACCATTGGTTTTATGTTTTTCAAACATTCACAATGCACATGAGAGTACAGGGATAAATCGTTTTGTTCATCTGGGGTAATGCTGCAGGGATTTTGTAAAGAAGGCCAAAAAAAAAAAAAAATCCGTGCCCAAGTTGTATAAAAGCACATTTATAAGACTTGCTTTGTGGGCATTTTCAAATGCAGATGTACCATGCCTCATGCACAGATCTATCTGAATAATTAGGTGCAGATTCAACTTTTGAAAATGATTTCACACTTCACGAGCTAGGTTAACTGGCACATCCTTTCACACCGCAATTATGTTCTTATCTGTTTTTAAACTCACGCTTTAGCTCACTTTTTTTTTTTTAAAGAACAGTATTCTCATGCTGCATATTAAAAAGAAATATTTACAGTAAAACTCAGAACAGGCTTGTGTGCTTCACAAAAGAAATTTATTTAGAGTAGCTGGAGCTCCCTGTTGCTTCTATTCAGGCAGACCACACACTTGCTGGGATGAAATATGAAGAGGAGGGAACACGATCAGACACTTCCCAGTAATAAAAACAGACATGATTAAGTGAGATGGGCCTCATCCCCAGGGCCTGCATCCCTATTCATGCTGGACTGTGGGCCTGGCCTGTCAGATATACAGAACACCTCATGAATCATCAAAGTCTATCCTTATTCTTCCCTATTCCACCCAGCCCAGCTTTGCATCAGCAAGTCCTCTCCACTAAACAACTCTCTGCAATTACAAAGGCAGCAGGGGCTCAATGCATCAATGTATGGGGTCGTAAAGAAGTAGAAGGGCACAGGATTTGGGTCTATTTTGACAGGGTTTGAACATCAACTCCATTATTTGCTGCCTCTGGATCTGGGCAAGTTATTTAACTACTCTAAGCCTCATCTAAAAAATGATCTTCATCAGAAAGCTACCCATCAGATGTTAGGAATATTAAATGAGTACAAATCTATAATGCAATTATATAGAGTTGATTTATTATGTACTCAATAAATGACAGTAATAATAATAATAATAATAATTATTATTATTATTATTATTATACCAGGGATTGAACCCAGGGGCACTTAATCATTGAACCATATCCCCAGCCTTCCCCACCCCCTTTTATATTTTTAAATTTTGAGACACGGTCTTGCTAAGTTGCTTAGGGCCTTAAGTAGTTGAGGCTGGCTTTGAACTTGTGATCCTACTGTCTCCACCTCCCAAGCTGCTGGGATTACATGCGTGTGCCATCATGCCCAGCAATGGTAACTATTACCACTGGTGGTGTTGGTACTACTTGTTATTATTAAATCAATCTCTGGGAGGAGACAAGCAGTTTGCTTAGAAGGTTTCAGACTTCCCTTTTCAAATCACCTCTGCATATCCTCCTGTTACTATGCCAGATTAAATCAGGAAACAGCCATTTGACTATGTCCCTTAGCCTCCACCCCAAATGAGGCTTTCATGATTTCCTGGTGGGACCACTGTGGCAACTTCCACAAGGGTTTCCTTGGCTCTAATCTCTTCCTCTTCAGTTCCCTGTTCTACAGAGAGTTATGAGTCCTCGGTTCCACAGCTTGTAAGTGACACAGATGGAATTTGAACCCTGAGTCCCAGCTACTCAGGAAATAGAAGAGACCTTCAATTAATTACACAATGCAGGATCCTAATTTCTCAAATGGACATTTAAACCTTCCATAACCCACATCCTCTGCCTCACCTGCTGCTTCCTCAGAGGATCCTCAACCCCAGGCAGACCCTTCATGGTTTTTTCCCCAGGTGTAATCTGTGCTCAGGCCACTCTCCTCAGCCCCATCCCTGCACGCTGCCCTGTCCTGCCAAGTCAGAACCCTCTGGACAGAAGGCTCACAGTTTACAATACTCTAGTGACAGGGTCCCCATTTTCCCTTGTCTTCTATTGCTGCCAGGGAAAAATCTATACTTGCCACACTGCCCAGCCCATGCTTAATAAATACGTGCTGAATAAGGAGTCAACTGGTGAGCAGGAGGCTGAACTAGGCACCCCGCCACCACTGGGGACTGAGGGGAGCTGCGTGTTCAACAGAAATCGCCTTCACAAACAGGCTTTGGGACTAAGCTAACAGACAACTCTGATTTTCAAAGTTATGCACTTAACATCTCTCCAAAGATCTTAATCCTTACAGCTAGCAACTGTAACACCACATTAGAGCTGCCTAAACAAAACCAAGCAATTTTAGAACCAAAAAAAATTTAATGTGTGTTTCATGTAAACACTGTGTCTTACAGGTCAGGAAACTATTCAGAAGGAGACAGAGAGAGTGACTGGCAAAATAGAAACTAAGCCTAGAACTCAAGGTTTTGGATCTCAGGTATGTAGGAACCCAATCCCCTAGCCATTATGGGAAAAGGGAAAAAAAAAAAAAAAAAGAAATAGGCAAACTTACAGCTTCTTCCAAGTGCTGCTGATCTGGATTATCATTTGGTGTGTGCCTCAAGATTTCTCGAAGAAGCAGAGGGTATTTCACCAGACGGCTTCTTGGAATATCAAGGAAATTCCAGAGATCTAATTTGCGGCTAAAGGGGGATTCTAAACATCGCTGAAGGAAATCCTGGACTCGGTGATCTTGTTTTTTATGATCCAGCAGAGCTTTGGCGGCCACCTGATTGCTGCAGTAGCTGTCATAGGAGCTGAGACATGGCAGCTGAGGAGGACACAGAAAAAGGTTGGGGTGTCAACATCACTGAGCTTTGAAGTCACAAATCATTGTTCCCTGGGATTGAATGAAGGCTGACCTGGTCCCTGGGTCTGGCCAACATTCCTTTATCTGCATGGCTGGAGGAAACCAAGGCAATCTTTAAAATGGCAACAATGGACAGGTTCCCTAGGCGCCGCTTGCTTTCACAAAGCACTTTCCTTAGTTGCACATTTATTTTCTTGATTATTAAGACCCCCACCTCAATTTGTTTACACTTCCTGGTGATCCACACTAGGAACAAAAGAACCAGAATTCTTGTATATGCATACAGTTCAGAATTTTTTCCCAACCTGTCTAAAAGCATCCGGTATAGCAAAGGTCACCTCTTAAGGATTTCTTTAAAAATTATTCATAAGAAACTCTTGAAGAAGACTTAACAGCACACACCAAAAGCAAGAGGTCTGTGTGGAGTTACACATCCCTTTTTGTGTGGCTTAGTGTAAACATCTCATATTAGTTGAAGATTATCTGATTCTAAGGCAGGCCAATTATAAAAGGCTTCAAGAAGTTAACACAAAAGTACGATTAGTTTTTAAAAATGTCTGGTGCAGGAAGCATTTATAAAAATCTCTTCAATTAGTTCTGACAGGCCAGCAAAGATTTTTGGCTACACCTTACGGTTCACATCACAATCTGTGCAAGGAACAATGTAAGCTTAAAGAATTTGGAACATTTTGAGTTCGCTGCCTACATTCTGGCAAAACATTCATCTCTCTGACATGTCCCATCATTCACATTGTGCAAAGATCACAACAGAGACTCAAGGAAGTAGCTTCTCATTCCCTGTTCTACTCCTCCCTCTTAAAAAAAAAAAAAAAGCAAGAGGGAAAGAGAGAGGGAGGCGGAGAAGGGCGGAAAGAGGGAGGGGACTCAATTTTATTTTATTTTTTTTCATCTGGCCTTTGTTTCTCTGACACTTAGTTGTGTATGTGGTGCTGGGGTTTGAACCTGGGTCCTTGCGTATGCCAGGCAAGCTCCAGCCCTGCTCCAGCCCCCTACTCCTCCCTCTTAATGGCACCCGAGATTTAGCCTCTTAATGCAAAGCTGCCAGCCTCCAGAAAGTAACTAGAGGCAATAAAATGCCACCAGTGGGGGCTGGAGCAGTGGCTTGGTGGTTATGGCACTTGCCCAGCATGCACAAGTACGCAAGTTCAAACCCCAGAACCACGTACATGTCAAAGTCTCAGAGCAACGAAGGCCACGTGAAAAACTAAATAAAATTGATTCTTTCTTTCTCTCACTGTCCCTCTCTCTTTAAAAAAAAAAAAAAATGCTGCCAGGTGTCTTAATGCTTTTCTTCCTCCCTTGCACTAGGAAGCTGTTTACAGGAAATCTTTATAGAGGATTCCGTGAAAGACAGTGACCAAAGGGTGTCTTTCATTTCTGAACCCAAGTACTCTGCACTGGGTCTCCTACATAGCCAACTCAGTTTGTATTCTGGGTGAACAAATAAATGAACATTTATCTGTAATAATGGATTACAAGATGAGGTAATATTTGATGGTTTGGGAACACTGCTTAAAAATCAAGTGTAGCAGCACCTGAAAAGTTAAATATTCTGCTACTTCTTGGACACTTCTTATTGATATTATTTTCTCATTAACCAAAACCAAATAAAAAAAAAGTTACCAGGGAATTAGTGTTTAAAAGGTTCACTACTGAGCTCAACATTCCTTAGAAATGTCCAGAAATGTCTACCTTCCTTCTATTTTATTAAGAAAGAAAGAAAGAAAGAAAGAAAGAAAGAAAGAAAGAAGAAAGAAAGAAAGAAAGAAAGAAAGAAAGAACGAACCTCTATTGTGTCAAAAAGAGCTGCAGAGGGACTGGAGCCATGGCTCGGTGGTTGTGGGCTTGCCTGGCAAGTGTGAGTACTCGAATTCAAACCCCAGCACCATACACACAACAATGTCTTGGAGCAATGAAAGCCACGTGAAAAACTATATAAAAATTGTTTCTCTCTCTCTCACTCTCACTGTTCCTCTCTCTTAAAAAAAAAAAAAGAGCTGCAGAAATTCCTTCCTCAACATTATATTTCCAAGTAATGATAAATGGTACATCCTCCCCGCAAGTACACACCCACACACATACCAGATGCAGTACTTGCAATTTAGATGTTAAGAGTTAATTAAAAAGCACCTCAGGCCCTCTTAATTTCATTTCCACTTCCTTGCCTTTCAAAATACCTGGAAATGTACAATGTTTTGATTATGAAGAAATAAATCAGCAGGAACTGCGGATGTAAATTAGTGAGGAACCCCAGCTGCACTGCTGCTCACTATCCCAAGGGCTATTACTCAGCCTGACACCTGCTACCATGGCAACTGAGCAAAGCTCTGGTCCTGTGTTCACACCTTACGGATGCTCATTTCCTGGGCATGACCTGAAAGGCCATCTGGACCAGCCACTGGTTAGAAAAAGCCACACGTGATAGGAGAAGAAGAATGTACATATCTTGGTTCCCAAATACAAATAAATTCACTGATTTAAAACATGAGAGGCGAAAACTCAGTGGCGAAGAGGGAGGATTCTGGAATCAGGGAAAATCAGGTTCAAAGATCAACCTGGACGGCTGCTCATGAATGACTCTTCTGAGCTTCAGTTTCTCTATTTAAAATATATATCTAACATTTTCCTTTACCTTTAGGAGATGAGAAATATAATAGGTGTATCATGGAACTTGTCCCCTGGTTATGAATCAGTAAGTACTAGCTATTGTTAATTTTGTGCCTAGAATACTTTATTCAAGAAACTGTAGCCAGAAGCAGGGGTGCACACCTGTAATTCCCGCAGCTCAGGAGGCTAAGGCAGGAGGATGGCAAATTCAAAAGCCAGCCTCAGCAACTTAGTGAGACCCTGTCTCAAAAATAAAATAAAATAAAAAAATGAAATAAAAAGGGCTAGGGATGTGGCTCAGTAGTAATGTGCCCCTGGGTTCAATCCCTGGTACCAAGAAAAGAAAGAGAGAGAGAGAGAGAGAAACTAACTGTGGTTTAAAGAAGCCAAGCTACTTCCTAGCTGGAGTTTGAATTCTGTTATTGTCTACTTTCCCCAGCAAAGCTCTGAACTACATGATATCTCTTTAAATAGATGATAAATAATTTACAGGGGAAAAATGAATTTATAAGGGAAACTTTCATTTTTTCTGTTTCTTTTTTAGAAATTCAGTCTCCCTAACACTGTGAAAAGTGATAGAGCTAATCCATTTTTTTTTTTTTTTTTTGCTTCCATGTGCCCTGCCTCTCTCTTTGGAATTAATATTTAATTAGAATCCAAATTAACATGAGGACTGGCTGCCTTGGAGAGTTTATAAATTATTTTATTACTGAGATAAGTCACTTGGGAAGTTGATTCTTTGTGATAGGGAAGCCTTGCTCAAACCAGGAGACCTGTTAGGGAGTTGGACACAGCTCCTCAGTAACTAAGTTGGTTCCCTGAAAAAAAGCAACCACTTTGTTTAAGGTCTTCAAAGTAAAAGTAATTGATTCATTCTAAGGTCAAAAGGACCGGTCAATGCTATCCCACTTGGGCAGCTCACTTGTTTAAAAGGTTTTTTCGTGTTTCTTCTTTGGAGGAGAAATAAATCAATTTTTCATGGGTCGAATGGGCTCTGACTTTTCTCATTCAAAGTCCACCAAGATGTTTATTTTGTTCTGTTAAAAATACCAGAGCTCAAATAGATGTACCCCTTGGTTTACAGTTCCCACTCCCAGGGACACATCTGCAGTTAAAAGAGGGAAAACATTTAACAGCTCGTTGGGCCTAATAAATAAGGCCATTTCTCACGAAGCCTGGTAACAACAGGCCAGTTGTTGAATTTTAAGTGGCTCTTCAAGCTACAAGTCCCCATTTGATGCCTGATGGGTTCAGATAGCGAGGGACAAGCATGGTCACTCTTCCTTTAGGATTGTACAGAAGAGGACTGCAAAAGCTGCCCTTAGACCAAACCAATTCCCTAACAAACACGACAGACATTTATTTCAGAAACAAAAGTTAGTAGCATGGCAAATTCCTACAATTTTGCTTCTGGCACAAATTCACAATTTGCATAAAGATACTTAGAGAACCATGTAGTTCTGTACTGTTGTGGCATCAAACAGAAAGCAGTCATCCTGTGAATTCTGTAACTGGCCTCCCTGCCCACTCGCTCCCATCAAAGCAGTCTGCACGCTGAGGAAATTTAAGAAATTCTGAAACAGACCCCGTCTTCTCAGTACACCCTCTGTGACTCCAACTGGCTGGCTGTCTTGGGAAGAGTTTCTTTGTGAGCTAAAGAAGTTAAAACATCTACCATGGCTCATAATAAAATGAAAGTCAAAAGGACAAGATGAACAATCTCTCCTGAAATATTAATGCACATTTTTCTAAATTATTCAGCTTAGAACATTACTTGTCTTTCAGACACCCTTAGGATATTTCAGCCTTGGTGCTAAAACTGACTCCTGAACTAAAAGTAGCCAAGTCATGAATCCTCAAAGGTTTTGGATCGAGGCAGTAATGAACTAGAGGTGCTAAAAATTATAACAGCAATTGTCCTGAATCAGATAGTATCTAGTTTTATTTCATTTGATGTGAAATTAATTATTTCATGTGTACCTGTACTTACTTATGTTAATGCACATTATCTTAAATGCAGTGATTAAAAAAGATAAAGCCTAAACATAATTATAAATTTTATTAGGATTTGCTTTTTATTTTCTGATATGAAACCAGTATTTGCCAATAAGAAAAGTCTAGGTAAAAGGAAACTCCATCTAAATTATGGAAATATTGCTTAGCATGTGTGAGGCCTTGAGTTTGACCCCAGCATTCTCCCCTAACTAAAAACAAAAACAAAAACAAAAACTAAAAGGAAATCTGTCTACAACCAAGTCCAGATAAATTTTCTTACCCAGCCCACGAGGATGGGACCAACATGTTCTGTTGAGCCATCAGGTTTCCGAACATCCCGAAGCTGACTAAGGAGTTCTGGCAAAAAACAAACAGAATGCTTATTTCATTAGGTACTGAAATGTGAACAGAGCTGGAAGCAGGTTCTGGGTTATTCACATTATTACACAACCACTGACTTGCTATAAGACAAGTCAATTAAACTACAAGTCACAACTCATCTTGGGAACAAAACGATACCTTCGTGTAGAGGAATCAGAGAGTCCAGTGTTCCAAAGATTTGGTTCAACTCCTGTTCTGTCATTATGGAGAGTTTTAGCATGGGATCGTGATAGGCCTGTTCAAGAAGGGCAAGAGAGGGACACAAACATTTTAAAATTAGAGAAATGAAGTTGCTCAAGTAAATGGCTTGAGAGGTGCAGGTGCTATGTGATCAAAAATAAATAAAAAAATAAAAAATAAAAATAAAAAATCTGGTTCTCTCAACAACTTTGACCGTAATGCTGCAGAAAAAACACACAGGTGAAGTTGGAGGAGAGAAAAATCCAGTAGTGCCGTGAGTCTTCTGTGGTTGCTGATAAACTAAACCAGATTTTCCTAAAACCTTTTTATTCTAGTTTATCATACATCTAGGAAGGAGCAAAAATCCTCAGTATAAAGATTTGGTTATTATGTTTTCAAAATCACCAAGATCCGACAGCTTCAAAAACTCCCATTTTATTCACTTTATTTTAGCTACAAAAAACTTTTTCTCAAATCAGTACATTGTTAAAAGAAAGAAAAAATGATTGGCATCACTTTTTTTTTTGTACCATCGACTGAGCCCAAGTACACTTTACCACTGAGCAACATCCCTAGCCCCTTTTATTTTTTACTTTGAGATAGGGTCTTACTAAGTTGCTTAGGGCCTTGTTGAGTTGCTGAGACTGGCCTTGAATTTGTGATCCTCCTCCCTCAGCCTCTGAAGTCTCTGGGAATGCAGACATGCACCTCTGTGCCTAGCTAGGAAGATATATATATTTTTAATGCATGGAAAACTAAACACATGTTTAAAAAATAATTCAAGATTAACAACAGGATGGTGGAACTGCAGACTGGTACAGCCCCTCTGGAAAGCAGTGTGGAGAATCCTCAAAAAACTAGGGATGAGCCCACCATATGATCCTGCTATTCCTCTCCTGGGTATTCTCCCAGGGGATTTAGAATCAGCACATTACAGTGACACAGCACAATCTATGTTCATAGCAGCTCAATTCACAATAGCTAAATTATGGAAACAACCCAGATGCCCCTCACTGGAAGAACGGATCCAAAAACTGTGGTACATATATACCATGGAGTTCTACTTAGCAATTAGAAACAATGATATTGCAGCCTTTGAAGGTAAATGGATGGCTATGGAAGAAATTATGCCAAGTGAAATCAGCATAACCCAGAGAATGAAGGGTCGAATGTCTTCACTCATCTGTGGAGGCTGCAGCTAGACCCTGGTCATTGAGAAAGGAGGTCAACTCTCATGTTTTAAATCCCAAAAAGATGTAGTGACACACAACCTAAGGCATCTGTAGAGATGTATTTGGAGTTGGGGAGGGATAAGAGTGGGTAATTAGGCAGGGGCTCTTCAGCGGTAAATCTAATTTTCAGAATTTCTATATATATATATATTATATTGTTCAGTTAGAAAAAAACGTTAAATTTTCACTGTTATATGTATTAAAATATTTAGAAACAGTTTGCAGAATTTAAAAATAAAAAAGTTCAAGAAAGAAAAAAAAAAAGATTAACAACAGGTAAGCCGGGTACAGTGGCAAATGCCTATAATCCTAGGGAAGCTGAGGCAGGAGGATCCCAAGTTCAAGGCCAGCCTCAGTAACTTAGTGACACTGTATCAAAACAAACAACAAAAAGCCAAACCAAACCAAACAAAAAAGGGCTAGGTAAGGATGTGGCTTACTTGTTAAGTGCCCCTAGGTTCAATCCTTGGTATCAGAAAAAGAAAAAAAAAAAAAACAAAGAAAAAACAAAACAACAATAGGAGAGATGTCAGAGGATAAGAAAAAAAATCTTAAGTGCTCTAGAGGGACTGAAGATTAAAGGTGGAGTGGCCAAGGAAAGTTTTGAAGGTGAACCACTTGGCACAGAGGAGGCAATAAATACTGCAGAAGAAAGAATTGAGATTTGAGGTGGTGCCTGGAAAAGGGAAGAGAAGTACTGTCCAGAACGCAGGGCCACTGTGAGCATCTGAAGGTGCTGGTGTCTGGGAGAACTCAATCCACAAAAGGGGAGCTGATATAAGCAGCATGATGTCTCTCAGAGTTAAGAGCCTTCTTGGTCCTCTCAGATCTCTTCCTTCTCCAGCCCTGACTACAACTCCACTTCTCCCCTGTGTCCAAGCAAAGCTTGCAAGGCCATCTCAGGAATGCTGGAGGTGGGGTTTCACATTAGCAGAAAGCTGGGCTAAGGACCCTGCAGAGAAGGAAAGTTATTCTTCCAGCCCTGCAATTCTTTGAGAATATCAGATATCAGATGAAGAAGTCTAGATTTAGCTTCCAAGTCATGGGAGTGGAGATGGGTGGGGTGGGCTGGGGTAGGGTAGGGTGGTGTCCCTGGAACAGAAAAGTTTTTGAAGGAAGGCACACTGTCAAGAATATACATGCGATAAGGCATGGGTACTCCCCCTCTTCCCACACAATGGTGATTAAAAAATAAGTTGCTGGCTAGGGGTGTGGCTCAGGGGTACTTGGTATGCTCAAGGTCCTGGATTCAATTCCCAACACTAAATCAGTAAACCAAAACAAACAAAAACCCCAAACCAGTTTCCACATAAAGACTCTAAGTTAAGAACAATGCAACTGCATCACTTCAGTACTTCACCCATTTTGGAGATTCAAAAGCCTTATTTATTTTTTTGTAGTACTGGAGATTGAGCCCAGTGGTACTTACCACTGCACTATATCCTCACCCCTCTTTATTTTTCATTTTGAGACAAGGTCTCAAAGTTGCCCAGGTTGGCCTTGAACTTGTGATCCTTCTGCTTTAGCCTCCCCCAAGATGCTGGGATAACAGACATGCACCACCATGCCCCACTTCAAATGTCTTTATTTCTAAGACACAGTTTCTGCTTTAATTCTCTCCCATGGACAAAGAGGTCCTGCATGTGAGACTTCTAGGACGAAGCCTCCAGGGACACTTTCTGTTTTGAACCGATGTTTTCTCTGAGGTGCACTACAGACATGCAGCAATGTGAGTTCCTACAGGTGCCAGGTGCAGAGAGCTATTCTGCCTTTTGCTTTGAATCATTTCCCCTGCTGCTTGGTTTGTGGTCACAGGTTCTTTTCAATTTTTGATGACCTGACTTAGTCATAAAGGTGCTCATACAGGATCATCTCAGTATCATGAAATTACTCAGAAGGAAAAAATATGAGGTAACTCAAATGGTTGTTGGATTTTAGTTTACCTTTTTTGCTAATTTCAAGTCCTCTATCAAGTCTTCTTCTCCTTGAGAAAGCTCAAAGATAGCCTGCAAGAAAAGATAAAATATATTTACTGAATTCTCCTTCCTTTCTGAGACCAAATGCAAATAGTGCCGATTTTAGCACTCAAAATGCCAAATCTTCTACTTTAAATACTTGAAGTATTTTTAAAAATATTCTCAAAAAGTTAAATCCAGCTGGGTGTGGTGACACACACCTGTAATCCTAGCATCTCAGGAGGCTGAGGCAGGAGGATTGCAAGTTCAAAGCCAGCCTCAGTTACTTAGTGAGGCTGTAGGCAACTGAGTGAGACCCTGTCTCAAAACAAAAAATTAAAAAAGGGATTTGGAGGTGCTGAAGTGGTGGCTCAGTGGTTACGGTGATTGCCTGGCATGCGTGAGTTCAAACCCCAACACCACATACACAACAAAGTCTTAGAGCAATGAAAGTCCATGAAAAACTAAACAAAACTGATTCTCTCTTTTACTCTCTTTAAAAACAACAACAACAACAACAACAACAACAACAACAACAACAACAACAACAACGGGATAGGAAAGTGGCTCAGTGGTTAAGCAACCCTGGATTCAATCCCCGGTACAAAAAAAAAAAATTTAAAAGTTAAATCAGTCTGAAGAAAATGCATCTAGTAGCTAAAACTAGCAAAGAAAAGATCTTGCAATTTTTCTGCATAATGGGCTCTCTGTGGGCAAAAGGTTTTCCACATGTTTCCAATTCAATAGTCATCTTTCAAGTTTCAGCTTGAGTCATGGATTCTGTATCTTTGTTATGAGTGTTAATCATAAGAAAGGATTTAGGTCTGCTCTTAGTAATAGAACTGGCAATATTATTGACGGGGCCTTCACGGTTTGCCTCCTTTCTATTCAGCGGAAGTAAACCTTAGTAGAAAGCTTTATTCCTATCAACCACTTGTCAAATGAGTGCAGGGGTACATGCTTATAATCCCAGCAATTTGGGGAACTGAGGCAGGAAAGTTGCAAATTTGAGGCCAGCCTCAGCAATTTAGTGAGACTCTGCCTCAAAAATAAAATAAAAAGGGCTAGGGATATAGCTCAGTAATAGAGCACTCCTGGGTTCAAACCCTTGTACAAAACAAACAAAAAAACCCAAACAAAAACAAAAGATCTCATCTTCCTCCTAGCATCCAGTTGTTTTGAGGTTGGGACTGTACAAAGAATCCAACACTTCATCACTCTAAATAAAAGCTGTGAAGCTAATTTATTCTAAAGTGATTCTTGGCTCCACTAGGTACAATAAACAAAATTACAGGAGTTGGCTGTGTCCAAGAGTGTGTAAATGGACTGTTTCTAATTTGGCTCTATTAAGCTATCATAATTTAGAGAGCTATGACGCACAGAACACTCACATCTGAGAATCTAAGTGCTTGGCAAACATGTTATTAAAGGACAAGTTTTGGGTTTGTTTGTGACAATAGTTCAGAGACTAC
>PVKS010023914.1:0-31731 GCA_004027875.1 Aplodontia rufa | reverse complement strand
CCCAGAGATCTAAGGGTCGATTGTCTCCACTCATCTGTGGAGGTGGGGACTAGACCCTGGACAATGAGAAAGTTGGTCTAGAAACATGAGTTAAATTCAGATAAGATGTAATGCTTTACAATCTAATACTATTTTTAGAGTTATAATGGGAAGGGAAGGAAGGGATAAGGGAGGGTAATTGGGGGGGCACTCCTGGGGATAATTGCAATGTCCAGAATATATACACATCTTATACACATTTTATATTGTTTTACTAAAATCTTGTAAGGTTGCTCAAAAAAAAAATAAACCATGAAAGTAATGTCATTCATAATAGCTACAAAACAAGTCAAATCAAAACAAAACAAAACAAAAGAAAAAACAAAAGCAACCCCAGGAATAAATTAACCAAGGAAGTGAAAGACATCTACAATGAAATACGAAGCTCTTCTGGAAGAATTTGAGGCCATAAATAATGGACACACCTCCCCGTTCATGGGTTGGATGCTGTTATAAGTTTCCATGCTCTCCAAAGTGATTTACAGATTCAATGCAATCCCCATTGAAATACCAATGACATTATGTGCAGAACTGGAAATAGCAATTATAAAATTCATATGGAAGCACAAAAGACCTCAAATAGTTAAAGGGATCTTGAGCAAAAAGAACACAGTTGGAGATACCACACCATGTGACTTCAAAGTATATTACAAAACTTTCATAAAAAAACGTCAAGGAATCTGATAAGAACAGACAAACAGACCAGTGGAACAAAGTGCATCGACAACTAATTGATTCTTGCCAAAAGCACTAAAAACATACATCAGATAAAGGTCAACCTCTTCATTAAATGGTGCTGGGCAAACTGGATAGTCACATGCAGAGGATTAAAACTTGACCCCCATCTCTCACCTTGTACAAATATCAACTCAAAATGTATCACAGACCAAAATGTAATACCAAAAACTATGAAACTGCTAGAAGAAAACATAAGGAATATACTTGAATACTTTGATATAGGCAATGATTTCTTGGATAAGACCACAAAGGCACTAGAAATAAAAGAAAAATAGACAAATGGAATTATATCAAATTAGCACACTTCTGCACAGCAAAGGAATCAAAGAAGTGAAAAGATACTATAGACAGATTTTTTATAAAACTATTCATCTGACAAAGGGTTAATTCCAGGATACATAAAGAACTTAAAACATTCAATAAAAATACCCCAAATAATCCAATAAAATGGACAAAGGTATGCAAAGAACTTTTCAAGAGAAAAAATTCAGAGTCAACAAATGTATGAAAAAAATTCAACTTTATTAGCTGGGGCATAAATGCAAGTCAAAATTGCAACGAGATGTCATCTTTCTCCAGTTAGAATGTCTATTATCAAAAAGACAAGAAATAACAAATGCTAGTGAGTATGTACAGAAAAGGGAACTCTCACACAACTGTTAGTGGGAATGTAAATTAGTATAGTCTGGAGAACAGTATGATGGTTCTTCAAGAAGCTAAATATAGATCTATCACAGGATCCCATTGTCCACTACTGGGTATATATCCAAATGAAATGAAATCCACATATCAAAGAGACACTTGCACGTCCATGTTTTTTGCTGCACTATTGACAATAGCTAATATATGAATCAAAGTTGATGTCAATGAACAGATAAATGGATAAAGAAAACGTGATACACACAGACACACACAATTGATATTATTTAGCCATAAAAAAGAATGCTATCATATCATTTGCAGAAAAATTGATGGAGCTGCAGGACATTATGTTAAGTGAAATAAGTAGAGGGAAAAAGACAAATCTGCTTGTTCTTATAAGTGGATGGGGAACTTGATTGGAATGTATAATAGTGACTATCAGGGGTTGAGAGGGTTTGGGGAAGGAAGATTGTGTTGGTTTAGATAGCTAGTATCCCAAATCAGTTAGATAGATATGGTAAGTTCTAGTGTTCTACAGAGTAGTGGGGTGATTATGTTCACAACTAACTATCAGATAGTTCATGAATAACTGGGAGAGAGGAGCTTGAAGCTTCCAAACACAAAGTGATGATAAGGAGATATGGGAACACTGCTTACCTTTATATGATCAGTACATATTGTGTACATTTATTGAAATAACACACTATATCCCATAATATGTGCAATTATGATTTGTTAATCAGAAAATTTAAAAAGTGTTTAAGGAAATGGAACATTTCCTATCTGATTTAATCCATACACAATATATATGTGTATTGAATTATCACAATGTACATAATAAATTCAAACAGCTAAAATGAAAATTTAAAAATAAAATAAAAATTAAAATAAATAATTTGTGAAAATTGTTTTATGACTTATTCTAGAATTTTTACAGTAAATGGATTTCTTTTTTCTTTTTGGCATTGAGTTAAAAGTTTCTGTAGTCAAGTTCTGTCTAATATGAGGACAAATTCAAATTAACAACTTTTCAAAACTGAAAAATTGTTAAGTATATTGATTAACTGTGTTTTGGGAAAAACCTTTGACTATACATGGTGAATTACAATTTAAATTAAGACTTAATTGTCATATATATGTGTGTGTGTATCATATGTATAGTGACTTAGACTCAATCACACACTTTTGCTTTTAGTTACATGTCTAAAACTAGTACATTTAAAAATAGCTTATTTTAAAATGATATAAAATTTAAAAATTTGACTCAGGAAAATTGAACGATGAGGAGAATGAACTTCCTTTGACCTGGGATAAATGAAAAAGTGATTTCAGCCAAAAATAATGTTTCTCCCTGCAGAGCAGGAGGGTAATATATGGAGATACCTTTGCAGCATTCAGATGTGTGCTTTCGGGATGCTGCCAGATGTTATATGTGCTCCAGGAGACCTCACAGAATTGGGTAGGAAGCATGGAATATGCTGCCTGAGCCACTGACAAGGAGGGACAGTGGGCCAATAAGGAGAGATTGCAGCATAAATCAAGCACACACAAAGTTGCTGTAGGGGGAGGCCCAGGAGCCCCCAGATGCTTGCGTTAGTTTATGCCATCAAACAGGAGGCAAGGTTAGTTGGGGTGGGGAGAACCAGATCCAAAACTTTTTCTTAATTCCTTCCTTGACTGTTTCCCTGAGGATGTAGGAAAAGGAATGCAAGGAGGCAGCTCAGATTATTATGCAGCATTCAATTCAACTAAGTTTCGGACTTTAATGACATGACTGCATGGATAGGCCTATCTGTTATATGCCATTCCTTTTTAGTGTTCATTACAAATGAACTGACTTTTTCATTCCCTTTTCCTTCCTTCCCTCTGTTCTTCCCTTCCTTTCTTTAACTGTCAAACATTAATTTGCATTATTCTTTTGCCATGAACTAAATACAAGGCAGTGTCTGAATGGAAGTTAACACCATGGCTTGTGGAATTCAGTCTAGTGGGGGACAGAGTCAGTATATTAGTAAATGAAAGAAACTACCTTTTTATTACACATTGAATGACTGCTATGCAGAAAATGAACAGGGCACAATGATAGACAATAATACCAAAGAGAAAACTACTGAGGGTGGTCAGGAACAGCAGCTTTGAGGAGCAGATGTCAAAGTTCAAACTGAAGATGAGGAAGAACCAGCCATTCAGAGAAGGAGCAGAAAATCCAAGCAGAGGAAAGAGCATTAGCAAAGACCTTGAGGTCTGAACTCTTTGAGGTGCAAAGGAGCTTCATATTGCAAGACACAGAAAGAAAAAGATTTTCTTACACAGCTGGAGCTTTTGTGAGCAAGGCAGAGAGTGTCACAAACTGGGAGGATGGGTAGGTGCCTGTCGGATTATGCATGGTCTTTTAAGGTGAGGCAAGGAGCTTGGGTTTTCTTTGAAATGAAATGGGAAGCCCTTCAAGGAGCTTAGGCAGGTGAGAAATATGAGCTATTAAAGGCATGCAAGAAGGCAGCATCGAAAAGATGCTGGGGCTGCTGTGTGAGGAACAGTGGCAGAGGAAGCAAGGAGAGCAGGGAAGAGGCTCCTGCTCTGGTCTGGGTGAAGGGACAGTGCCCGTGCTAGGTGGTGGCAGAGGAGGGGTGGGAGGGGAGCAGCAGGGTGGGGATGGGGCAGACCGTGCTCCAGGAATTGGCAGAGCTGGTGTAGGAGCTGTTCTCTGCTTCTTTACCCCCAAATCTGGGGAGCCCTCCATCGTACTGAGTATCAGTTCAACAGTGATTGGAAATCACTAATCTACAAAAGGTAGAAAAGAATTAGATTAAGAAGTTCAACCATTAAGTAAGGTGGTCAGACAGCTCAGTCAAATGGTCGGACTTGTAGTTCCTTTAAAGTTAAGATTCTAGTTTACCATATTCAAAAGACAATTTTGAATGATGGAAAAGTATTTATCAAGGTGTATAAAAGCTGTTTGCCACATGTTTTATTTAAAGCGTTCTATGAAAGAAATAATTTCTAAATCCTTGGCTTTCAGTCTCATGATTGACATCTCATGATTGAAAGTCAGGATCGAGGGGACAGCACCCACAAGAGAAAGGCCATCAGGAGCAAGAAAGAGCAAGGTGGAGAGAGTCAATGATTTAATGACACAAAAATGAAACTAAATCATGTCGTTGTGCTTGATCTCAATTTTTTTTCCAAACTATCCTTTCTCTCCATGAACAGTATTTAGAAGGTGAAGATGGTGGTTTTGTGCTTTTTGGGCCTTAGGCAGGGTGTGCTTCTGTATTTAATTTGCCACAGTAACACATGCCCTGATGGAGCACAGGCTTGATTATTGTTATTCTCTTTTAGTAGGACTTCCAGCAGGGCTGTTCTGTCACTTGCTGCTCATGCAGAATGCAGCAGCACATCTGCGGGCTGATTGGAGAATGGGCAATCATATTACCCCATCCTGTATAATTTGATATGTGGGGGTCACTGAGGACTCGGCAATGTTTCTTTGTTTCTCTCCCTCTTTGGTTTTTTTTTTTAAGGATGAAAATTACATTTCCTTTGTATCCACGCCTATTTATTTTTCACAATCATTTATCTTTTCTTAGGGAGAGTCGGGTGGCATTTTACCTCCTCTCAAGTCACATGACATTTTAGGCTAAAGGAATCCATGCTATTTGTAACTGGAAGGACAATTTTATTAAGTTTTTCATGCGGCCCTCATTGCTCCAAGACTTCATTGCGTACGTGGTGCTGGGGTTTGAACCCGCGTCCATGCGCATGCAAGGCAAGCACCATAACCACTGAGCCACTGCTCCAGCCCATGGAAGGACAATTTTAAAAAGGGTGGAATATGATAAGGTTATGAGGTACTGTTTTAATAAATTTTATTTCTATTTAATCAAAGGGTTATTTCCTGTGAAAGGATGAAGAGCTACCCTACCCTGTCCTATTTTATCCTGTTCCATTCTGTACTGTAGTTCACTGATTCTCAAGCCTGGTAGCAGCCAGCAAAGAAGAGATAGCTTTTCCTGATGTGTGGTTTTGACCCACATGGCCGGGGCATATTGGAAAAGCTGTGGTCACAGAAGCAGAGAAGTTAGGAGCCATGTCCTGCATTCCTCTCTGAACCTCCACATGGGTATTGGGCCTATGGTTTCCTTCACTGGCAAGTTTATTGAGGTTCAGCTGGGCATGGGGGAAGAGCGGCATGTGACTTAAATGAAGGTATTATACCAATCTCAGCACCCTGGGAGGTTGAGGTGGGCTGACACTAGAGAGAATATTTCATGGGGCTTCAATCATAACTAACCGTTTTCTAAACACTCAATATTTCTCTATGGCCTACACATTTACTCCACTTATTCTCTTGGTACTTTTAGTCACTATAGCCAATGCTAGTCTAATTTTTCAAAAGTCAGGAATAAATTTTCAGGAGGAAAGACAGCTCATGTGGAAATTGTAATTTTCATTATTAGACATTGATGTAATTTATCCAAGGTGATGACTAAAAGATCCAAAGGACAACCAGGATGTAGGCTGGGGTGAAAATCCTCACCTTGAGCCCTGGAGCACCTCTCTAGTTCTCATTAGTGTGTCTGTAGGCAGGGGATTTTACATCTTTGGTCCTCAGTTTCTTTGTGTATAACATATGAATAATCATATCACTCTCCATGTTACTGTGTGGAGTAAATGAGATGATAATTGAGAAGTTCCTGTCAATACCCTTTCCTGACTCTTCAAGGTTAATCTGAATTCTATCTACTTTGGAAACCCTCTCTGACTAATGAAGCCTACAACGTGGTGTGTATTTATTATATAGTGCTTTATGCTAGCAGTTAAGTTTATGTTTTATATTCTTAACTAATCAAGATGGTTTCTGAAGTATTTGAGAGCAAAGCACATAGCTTCTATCTTTTGGTGCAGGCTATTAAATCTGACATGGTGAACTGTACATGAGCCACACTTACCAGACATTTGTCCATTAGTGACTGCAGTGGCCTGCAGACCTTGTAAATTGAGTAGCTTCCCTAGTGATATTCATAGGGAGCCCTATATAAATCACTGTGTAATGTCTACATGCTTTCTTCAAAGGATTCAGCACTTCTCCAGGAGAGTGGAGCAAGTTATATACTTGAAGAGTTGACCTGCCACAGATGATGGCAACAGAGAGCAAGAAGCTATGGGGAAGAATTTCCACGGAGGATTTTCTTAAGAATACCCCACCCTTTGATGGTTCTGTCTCCAACTGTTGTATGACTTAATAACTATAATGGTGATGATAATAGTAATAATGATGGGGGTGACTAACATTTAAAATCCTTACTGCATGGCAGAACTAGGCCAAACAATATACACACATTATCTCATATGATCCTCGCGACAACCCTGTCAGCTAGGAAGAATTATAATCCTTCTTTAGTAGATGAACAAACTGAGGTTCAGAGACATTCAGTTATTATCAAGGTCATAAGTAACTCGCTCAGAGTCGTAGAGCTAGTGGATCTCAGTGCATACGAAATGTGAATCCAGTGTGCTTGTACTGTAACACGCATACTGGAATGTATGAAATAAAATATATACATTTTGTGTACAGCTATTTTATGATAATCTAGAAGGAGGAAATAGCTCATTAATTTTTGATATATTTAATTACATCCATATAATTTTTTAACTCAATAGCTTTTTCTGTTCTTTGAGTTTGGTCTGTTTCTATTGTGACAGTCCTTCCTCCTTCTCTTTCCTTGCTTCTTATAAATTGTCAAAGCAGACAGACAGAGAAATACTGTGTTTAATTAGTATAGAGAAAGATCAGTGATTATGTGGTTTTAGTAAGCTAATCAAGTTCTATGAGAAAGTTGTGAGAATGTTTAGAAGATCATTTTGTCTTTTAAAACATAAAGCACTATGTCTGAAGATATCTTATTCAAGTACAGTGAAAGTAATGTGTAAGAAATTAAAGCAGACTTCATTAGAGTAAGGTTTAAGAAAATCTATTGAAGGAGGAATCTAAGATATAGGCATTTAAATAGATGTATCACCCCACTGAGATCAGAGTGGTTCATAGGCGTAGGAGAGCTATAATTAGTGCTAGATGCAAATAGTTAAATGCAAGGAAGTCTTATTTCATCCCGCATTGAAAGCCATCCTCGCTGTGCAGATATCATCATTTCTGCTGAAATAAACTATACAATGTCAGTCTCAGGTTGGTGATTGGAGAATATAATTCTTGGGACTTCTCAACCAAGGAGTACTAAAAGCTTTTCAGGTAGTGTGACTGTTCAAGGTAGCCCTTGGCTTTACAGACTTATAATGATATATTGCTGGGCTCTGTCAGGTAATAGAATTGGTTACTGGCTTTGGAGACATTTCCGTTTGAATTTGGAATTGCCAAGAAAAGAGTGGAACGCTATTCCCACTGTTCATTAAGAAATAAACAAGCCTCCAGAGTCTGCAGGGGCAATGCCTTCAGTGAAGGCATTGCTTCCTGTGGGGGAAGGGCATGTGGCTATTAGACACTATTTTACAGTATTTTGTTAAAGGGTTGGATGAAGCTGCCCTATGATTTATATTTGGAAGTAATAAAATATTTTGAAGGCATATACTAGAATCAGTCACTTTATAAATACTAACGTTGGTTAAAAAAAAAAAAAAAAAACAACTGCAATGCCCCAGCTTGTGGCTTCTGCAGGACATGTCCACAAGGGGGTCTGCATAGGCTCTGTTAACTTGAGGAAATTGTGCTCTCTTTGGAATCTGAAAAGGACAGACAGGGCAGATAAGACCTGAGACTAGGAAGGGAAGGGTGGGCTCAGAGGCATCCTATACAAGCTTTTAGGTTGTTGTGGTTAATAGGTTCCCTACTCTTTTACAAAATTGCCTATGAGGATCCCCAAGGGAATTTGTGTAGCTCACACTATGGGATGGGGGTGTTCTTACAAACATGGCTGATAAATCGTCTTCTAACTCTTGATAACCTAGGTTTCTCAAGACCAGAAGAGCTTTCTATAAATACCTAGACTCAGAGTTTTTGTTTTGAAATTTTATGGTTATTTTTATGAATATGTGTGATTAATTTTATTTTCTTCATAATGTGTATGTTTGTGGGGGTGTTATCATGTGTATGTCTTTCTAGTCCTCAATCACTTCATTTGTAGAATGAGAAAACTGATATAGGTGTCTGGATTTGTAAGTATATATATATGTATATACACATACACACACACATATATATACACAATATACATATATATATATATATAACATACAATAGGCTGCATGTGTGTAAATATGCTTTTGTTGTACTGTCACTTTTCCCTCATCACTATGAGGTACATACTTACGCAGGAGGGTGGGATAGAGTGTGGATCAGGGATGAGAGGAAATGTAATAGAGGAGAGGGCACATTGTACTCTGAGGACTAACCAGCTGTGAGTGAAGAGGGTTATCAATTCAACTCTCAAAAAAATTACAAGAAAGAAACAGAAACAGAGAGTAGGCCCAGCAAAAATTATTCCCAATTTTTTAAACCTAGTCAACTAGTAATGTTTCAAAAACAATGTTTGGGAATTGAAAAATTGTATTTAAAAAGGACATTTAAAAAATCTTGTATTTCATCTTTATTTTGTAAGTAAAATGATAGTCATATGCATAAAATATAAAAAGCACATACTATCAAAAAATTCAATGAATTTACCTTTTGTAACACTCATTTCATTGTCCTTTTCATTTGTGGGGGGTTGATTTAAAAAAAAGTCATCTCCAATGGTCACTTTAGAGGCTAGGGCTGGTGTTTAGAAACCAGTGAGTCTTTTCCAGAATTACATGTGTGGTTCTTGTTTGCATTTTTCTGGGAGGAAACTATTAGGTCAGTGCTCTCCTAGGCTTGCTTGATATCCTCAGAGCCTAATGTTGAGTGGTGCTGTTGATCCAGGGCCTGAAGGGGAAGAAGGACTGTTCCCTGCCTTTTGAGGAGACCAGCTGAGCCGCCCTGCGTGGCTGGAGGGAGATCCTGTGTGAGTGCATGTTCCTTTGTAGTGGGGAGCACTGAGATGGAACCTTTGTCACCCTGCTGGGAATATCATCTCTAGATTGAGTTTTACAATTAGCATGGTATGAATAACATAAATAAACTGATGGTGATTTACCTTGCTTTTTAATTTCACTTCCTGGAGTTTTATGACTTGAGTTTTGTGAAAATCTCTATTACCAGTCGGCGGGTAGTCCACCCATCTAAAATTATTTGTTGATTGTCTGGGAAATAATTTTTCCCCAAGGAAGTCCAGCAATGACATAGTGCCGATTTAATTGTTAAACAATTTTTTCATAGCTTTTTGACCACACATAGCTTTTCTGTGTTCTGAATACTCAGTAACATTGAGCCAAGCTGCCTGTGGGAATCAGTCTGCACTTGAGTTTGAAGCCTGCTTTCTGGGACTCAGTTTTGTCCTTTGTGTTTGGGAGGATGATAACAACCACAGTTACCTCCTGGAGTAATAGATAAGAGCCTCCTCTGCTCTGTCGTGATTCTCAAATGTAATTGGACTCACTGGCAATGTGTATTTACAGTATGAGGTTCCATTAGCTGAAACCATAATTTTTTATGCAGAGTTGTAATACATATAGTGGCATAATAATAAATGTCCCTTAAGAGGAAAATAGAGAGCACCTTAGATTATTCCTTTTAGCACATGTGAATCCTCTAAGCTTTGGGCTTTTCCTTGTCAGTCCGTTTAGCCAGGCAAGAGGCCAAAGTTAGTCTTGGCCCAAAGGCACATCACAGCAGGAAGAGGCTGGGTAAGGGACATGTCTCCTTTTGTTTAAAGTCACACAGGGACCTTAAAAGACTGCCCTGTGATGTTTATACCAGGTTACTTTTTCCCTTAAAGAGGCATGTTAAGTTCATTATGTGAAAATTTCATTTTACTTATTTCCAGCTGAATGAATAATTGAACTTATTGTCTTTTTTATTTAAGTGCTGTCCTGGTAATAGAATGGATTTGAAAAATAGCTTCTTTGTTTTGTGAATACAGGACCTTCAAAGGTGAGAAAACAATGGAAAGAGCTTAGTAGCGAGTGAGAAAGTAGCAGCCTAGGAAACCATGTGTGAGTTTGTTCAGCCATGAGTTCCACCCTCTGCTTTTGTGTTCCTCCTTCTCACGTAAATCGAGGCTGGTTATACCAGAACTCTGCCAATTAAGCATCTTCATTTTGTCAATTTCTAGGTCTCAATCGATGAGACCATAAAATTTAAGTCACCCACAGCAAAAAATTTAAATAATTTAAAAGTTCTATCTATGCTTTGACTTTCTATTGTCAATCATTCACCAGTTGTATGAGATTTTCTTTTCAAATATTTCTCCAGTCTCCTGCCTGGACTGCAGCTTGGTCCTCTTACCTTGCTTCCTTGACTTTAGTCTCTTAGCCCTTACAGTCCATTCCATGTACTTGTATTTGAATCCCTAAATCCCATTCATATCATCTTCCCTGACTTGAAAAGTACCCCCTGCATCACTTCTCAACTGTATTACTTGGGTTTCTCCATGGTTCATCTCCTCCACATGTGCTCATTGAGTTTCAGCAATGCATCAGGCATTGTGCTAGGGCTTGGATATAAGGGAAAGACACAAACTTCACCTTCAGTGATAATTGATTCTTGTAGGATGGAGAGATATATAGCACTGGAAGAATTTTGGAGTTGGGGAAGACTTTACTCAGGAGGTGTCTTAGAACCTGGTCTTGAGGGAGTGGAATTTGACATATAAAAGGGATTTTCAAGAAAAAAGTGTGCGAAGAGAGATGGAAAAGTACCGATTTGAGGATTGGCATTAATTCCTAAGTTAGCTCTGGAAGACTTGAGTGGGAGTGGCTGCAAGTGAGACTTGATGGTTAGGAAAGAGGCAGAGGACCTCAGGCCCACCTCCTGCCTCTGGTTCCTTCTTGTACCTGGACCCACACTCACAGGTTTCCCTCACTTGGAGTGTGTCTTTTCCTATCTTTTAAGGTTCAATTTTCATGCCATCTTCTCTAAGGAACCTTCCTAGATTTCTTTTGCTCTCTTCACAGTGGTCTATGTTTTTGAATTTTTTTATTTGTAGTTAAATATACACAAGACCTATCATTTTAGCCATTGTAACTGCACAGTCCAGTGGCATTAAGTTCATTCACAAGTTCTGTCATCCTCACCACCATTTAACTCAGAACCTTTTAATCTTTCACAGCTGAAACTGTGCACATTGAACACCAACTCCTGAGTCCATCTCCTTCAGCCCCTGGCAACCACCATTCTTCTTTCTGTCTTTATCGCTTTGACTAGTTTAAGTCCTCAACAGAGATGGAATCATAATATTTGCCTTTTTGTTACTGGTTTCTTTCACTTAGTATGTTTTCAAACTTCATTCATGTTGTAGCATTTGTCAAAATTTCCTTTTTTAAGATTGAGTAATATTCTCCTATGTGTACATACTATCATTTATTAATCCATTCATTTGCTGATGAATACTTGGGTTGCTTCCACTTATTTTGTGAATAATGCTGCTGTGAACATGGATGTAGAAATACCTGTTTAAGTCTTTTCCTCTGCTTCTTTGGTGGCATTTCTAAACTTAAAGTTTATTTTGGTCTGTCACACAATTTGATATGAAATAATTTATCGTCTTCTTTTTTGCTGATACTATTTTATAATATGATTGAACACCTACAACGTGGTGTGGGATAGGCAATTCATGTATAGCAACAATCATAACCATTAACCTATAATTGAGCACTTACAATGTACTAGGCACTATTTTGCATTCTTTACATATAGTAACACATCTAATCTTTAGAATAACCTCATGAAAAGGACATTTATTAGTTCCATTTTATAGATGAGGAGGTGAAGGCTGTGAGCAGGGTGCTCAATAACAGTCAGGCAGTAAGAAGTACATATCATTAACTCTCCCAGAAACTTAGAAAAGCAGATATTGTCATTTTCACTTATTCAGATGAGAAAATTATTGTTTTTTTTTTTTTCAAAGAGAGAGGGACAGTGAGAGAGACAGAGAAAGAGAGAAACAACTTTATTTAGTTTTTCACATGGCCTTAGTTGCTCCAACCCTTAGTTGTGTACGTGGTGCTGGGGTTTGAATCCGGGTCCTCGTGCTTGCCAGGCAAGCGCCGAAACCGTCGAGCCACCATTCCAGCCCGAGAAAATTATTGTTCAGAGATATTAAGTGGCATACTAATATACACAATTAAAAAGCAGTCAAGTTAAAAGGAAATCTTGGTTTACCTGACTCCAGTTCCCATGTTCTTTCCATTTCAGACTGTATTGTTTTATTTTATTCTACCTTTTTACTAGATCACACATTCTTGAGGAAGAAGACTTCTTTCCGATCACTGCACATTTCTAAGCACATTGTAGTCACTGAATACTTGATTTTTCATTGTTAGGTCCATAAGGGGATGAATACATGGGATTCAAGGAAAGGATAGAGTAGTTTTGATTGGAGACGTGAGTTTGAGGATGTGGAATGGAAAGAAATAATTTTAAATAATATTTTATTAAATAAATTAGTGCTCAATTACCATTGTTTGTTAGAATCTAAAAGTATGTCATAATATACAGAAAGCAGTGTTAAATATGCTGCAAAAGTCCCCATTGATTATTCACAAGAATTACATTGCTCTTGTGAATTATTAAAATTTGCTAATAAGATGAGAAGCAGACTGAAACTCCCATCAGCTGCTGTTTCTGCCCCTGCCATGGAGGGAACTTTCCTTTACCTTTTGGGGTAATCAGGTGGGAGGGATGGCTGAAAGGGAGCGTCAGTCAGTGTGTGGATGGACGGCCCCCTGAGAGGAGGATACACGTGAATTGAGAAGTAGGATCCATCCATTATATAAAAATAAACAATAAGCAACTTTTGAATCACAGTGCTGTATTTCCTTCTGGGATTCAAATGACTACACAAACCACTTGAGCTTCATTTTTATGGTTTATGAAGCTCAAGGGAATTGTATGCTCATAATTTATAGTTGCTGGTTCCACTGAGTGTTTATGGCTCCGTATGCTATGTATGATGATATCGTGTGCATGCCTGTACACAGGGTTTAATTAATGACCTAGAGATTATCCTTGGCCTGACTTATTGATGTCTCTGTGCTGGAAAATATGTGCTCACATGCTGAAAACTAATAGCGGTTCAGGGCTGAAAGCAGTAGCCGTGGAATTTGGAGTGAAATTTCATGCCGCTTCATGGTTATACTCGTTGCAGATTTGGTCTTTGGGATTCTGCATGTGTTGTTTCACCTTTGCAGCTCATCCTTTATGCTTTCACAATAAGTGAAGCAATTAAAAGTTAAATTAGATTTCGAGTCTCTTCAATTTCTTTCCTATATTTTTTGGAAAGTGCAATGGATGTAAATACAATTGATTTTTTCTTTCTTTCTTTCTTTTTTTTTAAAGTTACTCTTGTTTTCAGAAACAGTCATCCTTGTCTATTTCCTGAAGTTGGGGTGAATCCTGTAGCGGACCTGTGCAAGGGTGTTCTGGGGATGTGAGGAGGAGAAGGTCAGGGAGGCAGGCTGCAATCTTTCTAAAAACATTAATTTTTTCTTTAGAGTAAGTTCTTACTAGGAATATTAAGCTGGAAAGTGACTTATTCAGATGAGTTCGTGGTTTTCAAAGCTTTAAAAATCCACAGATACCTTCTTTACAGAAGATGGAGAAGCCTTTATGTACAAAAGAGTAGCTGCCCTAGTCCCTCTGACCAACTGAGAGGCAGTGTGGAGCAGTAGTTAAAAGGATTGTGACATTAGACTGCTTAAGTTCAGGCCCCTAGTTTTCCCACTTACTGGATGGAGAGGTTACTTAGCCTCTTTGTCCTTTAGTCTCTCTGTCTATGAAATGGGGATGATCGAAACAGATCCCACCTCATAGGGTTTCCAAGAGGACTAAAGGAATTGCAAGGTAAGCACACAGGCTGCTGTTGTCCATGCGCCTTCTCTCTCAGCTGCTGAAACTGCTAATCGACCTGTTGAAGGGCTTGGTGAAGCAACTTGGAAACATCTGACTTACTCAAATATTTTCTGGATGCCTACTATGTGCTAGGCACAGTTGCAAGTGCTGGGGAGATGATGGTAGGTGAAACAAAGTCTTTGCTTTTCTGGGTCTCGAGTCTTGTATTCTGGTGGGCTAGCACAGAGGTTGGCAAACTTTAACTGTAAAGGGCCAGATATATTAAGTCTTTTAGCATTTTTGGCTTCCCTGGAGTATGGAGGGCAGAGGCAGACTTGTTAGGAGGCCACTGTATTGATCCAGATGGGAGGTGATGTTGGTTCAGGGCAAACCATGGTGATAGCAGTAGATGGAGTGTGAGGAGGACAGATTCTGGACATACACTTTGAGGGTGGCAGCAATGGGCAATTCCAGCTGACTGGAGGTGAAGTATGAAAAATGAGAAGAATCGAGGATGAGAGCTCATAGGGTTCACAGGATTCCTGGGCTGATCCCTCAGTCCAGCAGTCTTCTTTGGAGAAGAGAGGTATAGAGAAGAGTGAACTACTCTGGCTGCACCTGGTCAGGAGGCGCACCTTTATCTCCACTTTCTATTCATGGTCATTTCTTTTTCCCTTGTGTTAATTTTTTTTAAGAATCTTTTTTTCTTTTCTTTTTTTCTGTTTCTTTTCTTCTTTTGTGTGGCAGTACTGGGAATTGAACCCACGGCCCTGCAAATGCTAGGCAAGCACACTACCACTGAGCTATTCCACTCTTGGGCTAATCTTTCTTCTCCTCTGACTCTGAATTATCCTATTTTTACTTTCTCATCACAAATTTCCCTGTTTTGTAACTGCCTGTTTTCTGTCTGTGCCACAAGGCAAGTTCTTTAAGGATTTCTAGTATAGCGCTTGGCACCTAGTAGGTGTTTAATAAATATTTATTATATAAATAGAAAACCAAGGTTTTAAAAACAATCTTCCCTCTAATGGTGCCCATTTTAAAATCTCAGTATTATCACTTGATGGTTTTCTTCTTTCCTTGATCTTCTATTCAGTATTTTTTATGCCCCCTCCCATTAAAAAAAAAACTGAGACTCTTACTTGAGTTTGCTTCATGTTCTCTATTTAAGGTTCCCTAGAGCCTGTCACGTTGAATGGAAACACCCTTTGATTTTCATTTTAAATGACATTTGTTCAACAGCAACACATCAGGTAGTAAGGCATTGGATATTTTCAGTCCCTCTTTTTAGTTTCTTTTGGTTTTCCCACAGGTCTCTCAGGGGTCATTCAAGTTCAGAGCATCTTGAAATCCTGCCAGGTCCGTGGCATAGCAGCAGCAGTGTGTATCACACCTGGGAGTGTGGAGTGCAGCTGGATAATGCAGGGCTTACTCACGCCCACAGCGCAAAGCATCTATCTATACCCAGGCCTATCTTTTGCTATTACTCTCAGTTGAACATGTGCTACAAAACCACCAGGTGCCAACAATCTAGGCAACCATGCCCTGACTAAATCTCCTCAGACTGAGGGTGCACCTGCCGGAAGCAACTTCCAGAACTGCTAGTCGCTGAAGCTGCAAATTCACATAACCCTTGCTTTTAGCTGAATAATTGCTCCAAGCCTGGTAAGCTACAAAAGAAAACAAATAAAGAAAAGACAAAGGTGGGTTAAGTATATAGTGTATAAAATATCTCTTTCTTACTGTGATCTGAAAGATATTTTTATTCTTGTTTAGTCTCTTAAATGTACCTTTTTGAAGGCTATATAAAAAGGTCTTTTTATTGTCTTTGGCTGTGAGATAGGAATAGGTTATTTGTTGTCATATTTTTTGTTTTATGATCCCATCGATCATAGGCTTATTCTTCTGAATTCAATGAAAAAATAATCGATAATATTTATAGCCTGACATTGTGCTGAGTATTCTATATGCATCTTTTATTTAATTCTCACAACAATCATAGGATAGATATTAATATAATTCCTATTTTATAGGCAAAAATGAAGTAACTGGCCCTGTGATGATTAATTTTATGTGTCCAGCCTGACTGGGCTAATAGCCACTCAGCTGGTAAAGCATTATCTATGATTGCAATCATAAGGGTGTTTCTGGAAGGGCTGAACATTTGAACTTGTAGACCAAGGACAGATAGCCCTCACCAATGGACAGGCAACATCCAGTCTGTTTAGGGCCCAAATAGAAGTCAGAGGTAATGTGAATTTCATCTAAGTAAGTTGGAACATCCACATCCATTTCCTCTTGCTCTTGTGTCTCGGGTCTTTGCACTTGAAATGGAACTTACAGACAGCAGGCCATAGGGCTTCTCAACTTCCATAGTCATTGAGACAATTCTTCATAATAATTCTTTATTTAAATCCACATATGTCACCTCTTGGTTCTGTTTCTCTTGACAGCCCTGATTACTATAAGGTCCATGACAAGATCTGTACAGCACAGGACATATTTATATAATATTCAAATGGTATTTCTCCATATCCAGAAACAGGGAAACACCAAGGATATAAGCTTTGGTTTCTAAATCCACATTTGTAGGCCTGACGTTTTTTAGGTCATTAGGCTATGATTAGTTTACTTAAAAGGAATGTAAGAATGGTTCTCTTTGTGACCTCTAAAATTTAGACACCATAACCTTCATCACCATTTTATCTACCACCAGAAGTATATTTAAATGTATTTTAATTGAGTTTGTGGGAACCTATCATATCATTCCCTGCTTAATTGCTTCTCATTACTTAGGCTGAAGACCAAAACTTTATTTGTTAAATTTAAAAGCATTTCTATAACACTTATTGTGTATCAGGCATTGTTCTAAAAACTTTATAAATCTTAACTCATCTACCTACACAAGGTAGGTACTCTTGTAATAATCACCATTATTCAGATGAGGACACTGAGGCACGGGAAGGTTAAATAACTTGTCTGCTATAAAACAGTAAGTCATCATGATCTGGCCCCTGCCCATCCATAGACTTAGTCTCATTACTCCCTGTCATATTCTCTCTCTGGTCTATTATGATGCCCCAGATGTGTGCAGTCTTCCTTGTGCCCTGTGGTCTTTGTACAAGTACACCAAGGTTAGAATACATTCTTTACAGTTCTCTGCTGATTAGTTCCTAGTAGTGATAATATTACATTATGAATGTACTTGAGCAAGGTACAATTCTAATAACCGCAGTTCCCTTGAATGTAGAGCTGTTGTTTAGTTTCCATCCCCCATTTCTGTGCCCACCCTGAGTCATCCCATTTCTGTTGGGAGGACCAGCACCCATTCATGTGTGTAGGTCTACCATCATGGAATTTCCTTGATTCCTCTCTTGCTCCCATGCCCCACATCCCATCTTCCATATATTCCATATTTTACCTTCATGACCTATCTTGACTCTAACTACTTCTCTTCTCTGCTACTGGACTTATCTAAGCCACTACTATTTCTTGCTTAGGCCACTGAAACAGCCTCCTCTTCCTCTTTTGTTCTTTTCAATATGTTCAGAATGATGAAATCACTTTTCTATGTTCATCTCCATTCAGAACAGAGTTCAGTGTCTCATTATGGCCACAGAGGTCCGTTGGGCCTATATCTCTCTTTGTGTTCATTACCTTTGTCTCAGTATGCCACTGCTGTCTTCTGGTCCACTAGCCACCTTACCTCTGTTCCAACACAGCCCCCACTGCAGAGGCTCTGTGTTCTCTGCTGTTCTCCAGTCAAGAAATCTTTACCACAGCTGCCCATGATGGTTCCTTCTTATTCTTCACAGCTCTACTCAAATTTTATTTCCTTGGAGAGGTCTTTCCTTACTGCATTGTTTTCTCTCCCCTAATTCTATTTTCCTTCAAAGCATCTATTTTTTACTACATGTTTATTTTTTTTTGTTCCCTCTCTAAAACATAGGCTCCACAGCATTAGGAATTCATCACCTAAGAAAATACCTGCCATATGTTAAGGATATATTAAATATTTGGGATGAGTGAGTGAATAAATGATTGAAGAATTAAAAATGAATTTGAGAAAGTAGTATGTTTCCAAAAAGACTTCTAATGAGAGAAGCATGGGATAATAGGAAATCTGTTTAAGGAGACAGGGAGCAAAGTGAGCCTGCAGTGAGTGGGCCCCAATCTCTTTCTGTTGTCCACCTATGGGACTCCCTCCCAATCTTATTGGTCCAAGGTCTAGAAAAAGAACCTGATTTGCCATCACCAGGCAGAGCAGTGGTGTGTGCTTTTCTACATTTCCTCGGAGCTTGGGGTCTCTCTGGGAATGGAATTTGCACTAGTTTGGTTCATGGAATGTTATACCCTTCCTGGGAATGTTTAGGAGGCATCAAGAACCAATTTGTCCACTAAGGAGCAAAGACTCTCTGGAGAAGCTTAGTACTTTGGCTGAATAGCACAGTCTTTCTTAAACTCTCCAAGGAATTTCTGCTCAGGCCTCCCAGGGTAAAGCAGTGATTTGTAATAGCTTTAGGTCTCTTCATATTCGAGTTTCATCTCTCCTCACTGATTCTGCCATTTGTGGCTTATAATGGAAATGAGGATAGTCAGTACAAATGGATCAGTTACTAGACACTTCTCTCTGTCTTGTAGCTGGAGCACTGCTAGGGAATCAGCTGAATGGGTATTTGCTTTCTTAACTTTTCTCTGGGTTCCACCAAGTTGGGGTCTCCTGGAAGGTAGTCATCAATTCTGTGGATTGGTTCATGTTATACAATGTGAAAATAGATGAGGGTTTGAACCACTTCCCAACACAAGAGCTTCAAGGGGAATATAAGTCTATAATTTGTGACAATTTACACTAATCCTAGAAATACACTTTGCTAAAACAGGATGAAAAATATATTATGTTAGAATACATTCCCTCCACCTAATTTTTAGGGAGAAAAGAATGAATTTTAATTTTGCTGATGTTTTGTTATAATGCTTGTGTCATTAGAATGCTGGTATTTGTTTTACTTGAAGAAAACCTAAGGAATATATGATAGCATCTCATGCATAAAGGTGGTCTAGAATGTGGCTTCTGATGTAGAAAAGTAAGTGAAAAAGTCCTGTGGAGTTGTAAAACAGGAGACTCAAGCAGGAGGCTGCATTAAAGCCAGACTCCTTAGCAATTCCTGAGAATCCTCACTGATTTCCCTTTAGTATTCTATTCTCAACATCTTCAGTTGCTTGTTTCCAGAGCAGTTAGGAAGCAGCAAACTGGAAGAAGACAGAGGAGGTTGCAAGTCAAAGTCATACTGATGGAAGAGAGAAATGACAGCTGACAGCCTGACAGCCAAGAAGGTAACAGCAAATCTTAATCAGCAAAGCGGGACGTGGGACTGCTACTTGTATCTAGGATTTGTCAGGTTTTGTCTGTAAGGCCAGGGCATACTCAGTGGGGAATTCCTGCATGTGTGCTGCAAAAGAAGTAGACATTATAGGAAATGGCTTGAGCTAGGAAGATGTGAATATCTAAAAGTTGTTTGTAAATTTTCCAAGTCAAAGAGCTACATCCAGGGAGGAAGCTAAAATGCCAAAATGAGCAAATATTGTGGAAAAACCAGGAGAGATGGTTTCCAGGGTGGTAAGCATGAATAATAATGCATAGAGGGAGATTAAGGCACATGTGGTATTTAGGTTGTTCAGAAACTAAATGAGAAGAGTTTGGGGTGTTGTGGCCAGGTTCCTTTTAAATAGCTATTTAAAAAGTCTGGGGTAGACTAATACTTCTGATGTGGACAATGTACCCTTAAGGGAGGGAGGGAGCATGATGTTCTTAGGATATGCTATGTGCATAGTATATATGCCTTTTAATCTAAATATAGAAAGTAATTAAGCTTTAGTTATAGATCCACAGATATTCAGGGATGTGTTCAAATCAAGTACAAAATAAACAGTGTTTGGAAACAAGCAACCTACAGAATAATATGGTCCCATCAGTCTGCATGAATTATTTGTTTCCTGCTGCCAATGACATCTGCAGACTTATCTCTATATACAGACTGTTTTCCTTTTCAATTCTTTTGCTACTGAAAAGATATTGCTCAATTGGAAGAATGACTTCTCCCCTCTCTTTCTGAAGATGGTTCTTTTTCTGTCTGCATTCAGGATCTCAGTCCCACCAATTAATTTTTAAAACTTTCTTCATAAATCTTGTTCTCTCTCTCACTCACATATTGAAGCTTTCTTTTTTTCTGCTCAATTTATGAATAGTTTCACAATTCTTCCATCTTAAGAAACATTCTCCAACTCCCCATCCTGTGTGGCCCAAAACTACAATGCATCAATAAAAAATGTGGACACACTCTGCCAAGGTTTTGCAAGAGAGGACCAAGCTTATTGTCTTCTTCTTCCTTCCTTTCACATTCCCTGTTGTCTGAGCACTGTCCCAGGGTACCATAGAAGCCACCCTGAGTCTAAAACTGTGTCCCTAATTACCAACCATCACCATATATCAAACCCAGTGTACACTTCACTGCCCATTTTAGATACCCTCTGTTTGATATCTGAACTATCCTTTCATTTTTGGATGTCTTCTTTCAGTCCATCTCTATTGTTAACATTTAGGCCCTAGATCTATCTTGGATACAATCTCTTTCAAGTCAAAAAATGGCAAACATCATCTTTGTTCTAAACTGGTTCCTCCAACTGTATCTCCCTACTTCTTGAAGGCTGACACCATCTGGTCTGTCACCTGAGAATGAGACTCAGCTCTTTCTACTAATGAGTCAGTAAAAGGCAGTTTTCATTTCTGTTATTGTGTTTTTGATTTCCAGTATTTCCCTTTGATTCTTAGAGTGAGTTTTCATCTCTATACGTACATTAGGCAATATTCTTACATGTTGTCTACCTACATTTTCCATTAGATCCCTTAACGTATCAACAAAAAACAAGAACAGCTAGAGCACACTAATGCGTCTGGGTTTTATATCTCCCTCAGCTGTAATCTACTTTTGTTACATTGGAGTCTGTTGGCAGTAAGGGGTGTGTGTGTGTGTGTGTGTGTGTGTGTGTATGCGTGGGCACATGTGTGTGCATGTGTGCAGGCATGGGATTTCACAATCTTTTGATTAAATCTAAGTCTTTTGGGGAGCCTGTCTTGAGGATGTGGCTCTCACATGTTTCTGACTCTCCTCCAGTGGTATAGGCTTTTCTCCCTTGATGCCTCCTAATCCCTGGTTGAAACTTAATTTATTTATTTATTTTTAGCGTTCTTAGATTAATCATATATTTTCTTTCTAAATTTATTTTATTATTTTTTTTATTCATTCAATATTTCTATTTCTTTAAAGCCCAGTTTCTTGATGACAATGGGATTCCTTTTCCTGTTTAAGTGAGATGGAAAGAGTGGAAAATGCTGGAGTGAGGAGAAATTCCTTTCCTTCAAGTAATAAAAAGATTTGGATTTTCACAAAGGTGAAGTATTTTCCCCTGGAGAATAGGCCTTTGTTTTGTGGAAGGCCCTGGCTGGGTTTCAATCTTTATCGCCCCATGCTAGGGCTAGGAGGGGGATCCTCACTGTGAAAAGCTGGTGGGGTTCCTGGAGGGAAAGCCCAGGAAAACCCACTGTTTAGGACAGTAGCCCCAGGAGTTTCTCACTCTTACTGTTAGTGTACACTCAGTCTTTAGCAATTCACCAAAATGACCATTTGGGCCTTCCTACCAGTTTGTGGAGCTCCTAGAGCTTCTGCTCAAGGAAATACATCCCAGCTGTTGTATCCCTCAGGATGTGCCTGTCTTTCCAGATTTCAGGGAGGTTTCCTTAGTCCTATGATGACTACAAGAAAAGTTGCTGATTTTCGGTTTGTCCAGTGTTTTCTTGCTGTGAGGATAGGAATAATGATTTCTAAGATCTTTGCATGTCAGAACTGAGATCTAAGTCTGTCTTAATTCCAAGTCCCTCATCTTCCATATCAAAGTCTTATATCTTTTGAAACATTCTCAGCTTTAGCTCAGTCATTGTGACTTCTTGTTTGGACAGTTGCAGTGGTCTCGTGGCAATTTCCTCACCTCCAGTGAGCTGGTTCAGTGGATCCTTTGGGTTTCATCCTGGTATGGTTCTTATGAACATCTTCCAATGATCCAGCCCTCTTAATATAGAATACAGCATCCTGCTGCCCTTTCCCTTGAGTCCCTTATAATCTAGTAGAAAATACCAAAGTTTCAGATCTGGTGACAAAGATGTGGGTATATTTTATGAGAACTTTAAATTAATCAATCTTCTAATTTCTATTGCTTTAATTAAATGATCTCTATAAATTGGAACGTATTTAAAGAAGTAAAAAACCCTAGCGAAGAGAAATAAAACTGAGGTAGATGAATTTTAATATAGCATACAATTTTTTTCCATTTATTATTATAAAATATTATATATGTTTATTTGCGATCACTCTGACATACTCATGATATTTAGTAGTTGCACAAAGGAAGGGACTGCATTGAAACTTTTTAAATTTTAGCCGGAACTGCAATACATGTTTTGTCTGTACATACATGAGGCTGGATACAGGTAAGGCCCACAGCATAAGAATTTGACCTATTTGTGACCTCAGATGCTCTTAATTCAATTCTGAAGACCAAATGAAGTGATAACCATAAAGCCTCAACAGTACAGAATTTAGCTGGCCCTGGAGACATTGCATTAGTGTCCTATGGGTGAAGTCTAAATGAGATGGCAGTCAGGTATGTACACAGGAGCGGTCATTACTGTGGGCAGATGTGCGCAGCTAATGGTTGGCAGTAGGGATTGCTGCAGGGGGAATTCCTTGATAAAAATGAGTTAAAATGAGACAATGGATTATCCAGAAGGGTGCTTTTCTGCAGGCCACACTTTTATTGGTGAACCTAATCAAAGGAAAAAAATGGAGTCATTAAAAATGAGAGCTGCTATAATGTATTTATTTAATATCATCAATGAAGCACACAATTATATGCACATATATATATATATATATATATAATATGAATATTTTTCTCTAGTCTGAGTTAACTAAAGGTAATATTGCTTTTCCCCAAATAAATGTACATGGGAGGCTGGTGCATTAAGACAACATCGTAGGAACCTAATGTACAGGGGCAGAGGGACTACTTGCAAAAGAGTTAAATTTTTATGCATGTAAGCCAAACTGCCCATGATCTCATTACACCACAGAGAGCTTGCAAGCATTGCTCCCAAATTACAAAGAAAAATCAATGCACAAGTGACCTGTGTATTAGCATCTCTGAAAATCTCAGGCAGGAGCTGAGATTTATATACACTTTACACACCCCTGAGGAAATACCCATTTTATGCCATTGGTAGGCCAGATGTAGTTTCCTCTGTGAAATGTGATCAGAATGTAATTAGAAGAAAATACACTGTGTATTCAAAAACAGACAGTATTCTTTAAAATTCCTTAGTAATTCAAATTGGGCAGCAATATCAAATTAGAGGAGTTGCATGGAAGGGTTATTGTTGTGTGATTGGGCCTATGTGGTTATATTTGCTACAGTGAACTGATTTAGTTGTGTAACCATTGAGCTGAATTGAAAATTTCACATGTTAAAAAAAAAAAAACTTTTCTCTGAATATGATTACTAATTGCTAAAATGTCTCACAGTAGATTCTGTGATTCCTTGAAAATAACAACATGGATTTCAGCCTTTTTGTTTTTTTCAGAATCCATTTTATATGAAAGGAATAATATGAAGATGGCTTTGGGGGAAAAATACACACATTTCTAATAGAATTTGCCAGAGCAATCACACAGACTGCTATTATTCTACTGCATATGTGCATTTTACTGTAACAAAGTGATTAATATGCCTCAAAATGTGAGCTTATGGACTTAACTCTTTCTTTTAGTGTCATATCATCACACAAAACCCTGATACATCTAATTTCTGTGTAATCCCAAGTACTGTAAAATTATATGTGTATTTATAATATTTAGGAATTTGAATAGATTGTGTGACATAAGTGTGGTCAGTTATACATAGGAACATGAAAGAAACATGTTCAAATGCATAAACGAGGTAGGCACCAGCCAAAAATAATTGTGTATGTGCATGATAAATGAGGATGGAAATTCTTTCGTTAATTGCTTCTAGCCTTTGGATCACATTATTTTATAAAATAGTAAAAATTGGAAGTATCTAGGGGAAGAGAATAATTTGTAACTTGTGTACTATAATAATTTTAGTCCTTAGATATATTATGTTTTGTTTTGTGGTGCTGGGGATTGAACCCAGGGCCTCATGCATGCTAGACAAGTACTCTGTCACTGAGCTCCCTAGTCCTAATCCTAAAGATTTGAGCAAATCATTGTTGATGTATTTAAACTTCTCTAAAGAGATCTAAAGAGTGGATGAGTTAGAGGCAATGAATTTAACAACAGGATTAATAAAGGTTGTGTCTGAATTGAAGACGTTAGTAACCAACTTTAAAAAGCAGAATATTTTGACAAGATTTGAACATTATTTGAGACTCTTACTGGGTTTCAAGCAGCTAGCAACCCAAACAAAGTCTTGCTCTGGTATTTTTCAAAACTTTAAAGTGTGAAGAATATCTAGAGAAAAGGAAAAATTTGTGGATGCACATTAAAAATTGAAACAAGACACGCAACAGTTTAGGAAATACAGCTTGCAATTCTCTGATCATTTTCCCACTGAAGGAGGTGGGGTCTATGGCCCTTTCCTTTGAATCTAGTTGGTTTTGTCACTGTTTCTACAGAATGAAGAAATATTGCCATGTGATTCTGAGCTCTGGTTAGAAGAGGCCATGCAGCATCCACCAGTTCTTCTCTTGAGATGCTTACTGCAGAAGAAGTCAGTCACCCTATAGAGAAATCCCATCACAGTGAGACCACCAGGCTGGAGTGGCCACATACAGGTGCTTTGGTTGGCAAGTGCATGACCTGCCTGTCTGTGAGTGAGCCAAGTGCTGCTGTTCATATCCTATTGAGCCTTCAGATGGCTGTACCTCCAGTCTCTGCAGACAAAGACCCAGGCACTGAGGAGCATAGACAGGTCACACTCCCTTTTCCGTATCCAAATTTTTGGCCCATAGGACACCTTAAGTTTTGGGGTGTTTGGCTCACAGCAATAATAACTGAGACAATCCAGTGTTTTCCACATTTATCTTTTTATCATCTGGTGAACACATTAAAAACAGGTTCTAATATTTCACTTGTGTATATTCTAACTTAAGTCTGGGGATGAGGGTGAGGGTGGAGAAACCTTTCTCCACTGAATAGTATGGAAAGCTAACTATGTAAAAAGACTCCAAGATGCTATGTGATTTGTTGACCAATTTCGAAAAGTGAATTTTTCATGATAAACACCTTTTTGTTATGTGGAATGGGCTCACAGGCTCATTGTTTTTGTTATTTTATGATTCTAAAATACAGCACTTATAGGAATGTCTGTCTTTCTAGCTTCACTTGTGAAAATGCAGGGAACAAGACAAGATCCTCTCATTTAGTACTAAATCCAGTAGTGGCAGGGAGGCCAATGAGGTTTGGGATAAGAGGCAAGTTTGTGAAGGAGGTGGGGCTCCACTGAGGCCTTTGATGCCTACAGCATTGCAGTGGCCTAGATGGAAGGTGTCACAGTTGGAGGAGAGAAGAGGGAGGGAAGGCAAAAAGTGAACACAAAGGTTGCCTATCCAGAGCCTTGGGAGCAGGGCAGAGATGCCAGGCAGGACCAATCAGACATAGCCAGGAAGGAGTCCTTCTTCCTGAGTTCTCCTATTCTATTACAGCTCTGGGGCACTTTATTACACTTGTTATTATTACTATTTATTCTCGCAACAATGATGATAGCAACCCTGACCTTCTTTTAGTGAGTGTTTGCTGTGTGTGTTGCTCACATCTGTTTCTTGCCTTTTTAGAGCCAGAATGACATCTTGCTCCTCTTTGTATCCCATGATTAGCAGGGTTTCTGGTGCATGGTAGTCAAACCGACACTTACCTGCAGACTGATGAGAAGAGAAAATGGGAAGAGTCTGTATTTATGAGATGCTTTTTGTGTGCCAGACCATGCGCTAAGAACTTTACATAGATTATCCTGTTAGTTCTCACAGAAGATTTGTCAAGGGTGAGATCATTACCCCCATTTTCACTGAAATGAGAACCAGCACAAATTTATGACTTGTCCAGCATCATGCAGATTGTGAATGGGATTCCTGCCTTCTGACCTAGGTGAGAACTTGACTCCAAATGATTCATTAAATCTGTGAAAGGGAATGAATAAAGCTGTCACTCTTGACTCCTCCATTCACTTCCCCTGACAGAGACCTCTTCTCACCCTTTCTTGTTTGATACTTACTTATCACATACTATTGTGATCTCAACCTTTTGGGGGCCTTATGCATGACAAGGACTGAACTGTACTTTCTCCTGACCTTCCCTTCTACCTCTTCTTTTTACCCACTGAAGTTGAATATCTATCCTCTCTAGACAGGAACCATCACAAGGAAAGGGCTCACATCTGTCCTGATCCCTTACCATGGACTTCTCAGAGCCTACCACAGGGCAGCCCATGGTAGACTCGCAGCACATTGTTATAGATTAGTATCCTTTCTGTGGTACAGTGCATATATACCACCTACTCACAGTCCGACATGTCGTAAGATCTAATGGATAAATATAGGTGCTGGGATACAAATATAAGAAAGAGAAACTCCCATTTTCAGAGTGCTCAGTGCTTCACTAGGAGACTGACAAGGAAACAAGCAGGTGCAAAGTCCCAGAGTGGGGGCTGATGGGGAGTGGATTGTCAGGAAATGCAGCTGAGGTAGAGTCTTGGGTTGCCTTTACAGGTGAGTACAAATTAGGTGAATGTGGAAAGCAGGGGCTGGAAGAGCATCCTAGGCAGAGGGAAAGCTACAGTGAAGGTACATGGGTGTGGAAACACAAGGCACATTTGCGCAATGGCCTACAGGTTGGGAGGTGCCAAAGGCTAGGGCACATGGAGCTGTCACAGGCAACAGGGCTGCCATGGCAATGGTACATACCACTAAGGACTTGATTAAGTGTGGTTAGGTCTGAGCTCCATCCTCACAGGAGAGTCACTAGACATAAGTCATTCCATCAATTTAAATAATGCTTTTAAGTAGGGTCTTGAGTAATATATGTGGTGTCTGGGGAGGTCATACCGGGTAGCCCCCCTGACATTTGTTAGGAACAAGAATTATGCTAAGTGTGCTATACTGCATGGAACAATTCCACACACAATACTTTAAGAACTCCATCCGAAACACTGCATAACACTAACTGAAAGCTTGAAAGCTCTCCAGCTCCAGACAATGAATAATTTTAAATATTTACCAAATTTTATTGTTAAGGGAAGAAAATATTTTTTTCCTGACCCCTTGGAAATGCCAAACTTACAGTGTACAATTTATTTAAGGAGAGAGTCCACAAAATCTAAAACAGCATGCATTTTAACTTTTGGGTCTCAACCAAGGAATTTTAATCTTCTGTCTGTTCATAAAGTTCATTTGCTTAGTCACATGGTTATTCATTTGGCCAAGAAATATTTCTTGAACAATTTTTAAGGGCAAAAGGCTATTTTAGGCAAGATAAGTCAAGACCCTGCCCTTGTGTGAGAAGGAGTTTACAACCTCTAAATTCCAAAGGGGAATTAACTATGAGAAAGATGACTTACTTGATTGCTTCTTTTGCAGGTAAAAATTATTTATGTGAGATCTCTGAAAATATAACTAGAGCCACATTTCTTCATAACTAGACAAGCTTGTATCCCCAAGGGTGTGTGCACTGTCCGTGCCTGGCAAGAGGTAGAGCCAGACAATGTCATTAAAACCAAAGCTAACACATACCCAGGACTGTTTAGGGACTGAGAGAATTGAGGATTTATTTAAAACTGGGAGAAGAGAAGAGTTGGCACCTATAGGAAAACTTGCCAGCACAGATATTTTAACTGTCTTAGATATCTCAGTGAAATCGATTGTTAAAAGGACATTAGCGTTGACTTAATTGGCTCCCAATAAGGTAAAACTCAGACTCTCCAGAATCCTTGTACAGCAGAATTGGCTTCACTTGTTTTTCAGCTCATTTTCCTACATCTCTTGCTGTGGGCAGCCAGGCAGGTAGAAGAAATATACACAGGATAGAAAGGTGTTAATTGCCACTGTATCATCGTCATCACTAACAATACATATACATATACACTAACTGTCTATTTTTTGTGAGGCACTTCAGAATAATGTTCGTCTTTGATGGACCAGAAGAGAACTAGAAGAGTTTCCTTTCCAATAATTTAATGAAATTGTGGAAGGGACCAAGGGAAGTATTTCCTGTATACACCTGAAGCCAAGGGGGAAAAAAAGGAATAAAGATACCATTGTTAGGAAAAGTTAACCACAGTTAATCTCACTGTGTGCTTATTGCTCTGGAAGGATAATTTTTTGAATTAGTAACTATGTTTTGTTTTGCTGTTAAAGAGAAAGTGGCCTCTCCTTGGGTCTATTTGTCTCATAGGAAATTTGGATCAGAAGATGATTTTTTTGTTGTATTTGGTAAAAGCCTGAGCTTATTGAGGCGGTATACTAAAGTGCCTTGGATATCAGGAGAAAGAGGTAAGAAGACAGGTGCAAAAGAAGGAAGAACAGGAGAGGGCAATGATCCTCCAAGATCTTGGAGTAGTGGATATCTTTGCTTTGTTCTCTCATAGGGGTGGCAGGACCTCTGGAGGAAATGACAATATGGAAAACTTAATCCTAAATACAGAGTTTGTATTTAGGAGATGTGCAATTGGAGGACACTGCGTGGTGCCCTGGAGGTGTGCAATGGGGAGATCCTGCATGAGATCTAACTATCAGGTTTTATGAATTTTGGAGTTTGGAGGTAGAAATTGTACTCTAATCAGTGTGGTTGGGGCAGGACTTATTCTTAGAGAAGATACTGTTATTGGGTTACAAAGGAAAATCCATTTATGTGGGAAGTAGAGGGCCAATACCAGAGTTACTCTGGAAATCAGAATAAAGTCCTCCCAAGTTCCCAGGCTGGGCCTTAATGTTCCTTGTGCTTCTCCAGTTTAGGATAGGAGGGAAAACTTGGTGCTTCTGGAACAAGGTCGGATTTTAAAGTAAAGGCTTAAGTGGATCTAGATTTGATATTCTGAAGGAAGCGAGGGAGCTAAACAGACCACAGAAACCACCCTTTCTTCAGAGGTCTTGTGGCTGTGCTTGTTTAGTCTAGAATCCACCAAGCGGCCACCCCTCATATCATGGGATATCCATGAATCCAGTGGATAGCTTTGTTCCTTGCTGAAGTTCAGAAACTTTTAAGGGTCTCTTCTACAACTTCAGATCACAGGACTTTTGTTTTTAAAAATTTAATGGGTTAATTAATGAACTAAGACAATCATGCTCAGCCCTTGTAGTAGCATTTTAGCTATTTATTAATGCGGGGACATTAATCTGCTCTATTATAAATACTGGATAATTACCCAGATGATGTGTGAAGCTCTTTCTTAATTTCTTTTCTTTATTTAGTCCAACATAAGAGTTAACATATGGTGACTTTCCCACAGACCCATGTGGGTGAGGTCAGTTATGAAAAAGGCAAAAACTGATTGATAAGCAGGTATAGTTTTGAGAATCAATCAATCAATGTGTACATTAAGGTCTTTTTCTATAACTGAAGTATGTATTGGGAGCATGAGGACAAAAGAAGTAAAACCTGGGTACTCTTTTCACCTCTCTTGGAGTCTAATTCTTTCATTCCTCAGGTATGTAGTAAAATTTGTATGTTCTTGAAACAGAGGGAAGACCTGAATAAATCCTCTAGATTTAGTGTGCTGTACTTACTTTTAGTTGACTTTAAAAGTCACCAATTTTAGAGCAGGTAGCTAAGCAATATACTTTAGACTAAATAAAATTTTTTAACATATTTTTATGGAGTTGAGTCATTGTACAATCATAAATGCATATAAAGTAACAATATGATATACATTTGCTCCTGAAGCAGAGTTACCCCCATATTGCCCACATCCCAATCTCTTGATTCATCTATATTTTGTCCCTACAACCGATATAAATGTTTAGATTGTGAATTTTCCAGAATTAAATGATTGCATATGCATGATTTGGCTTCTTGGAGGAGTAAAAAGTATGCTACATTGTTATCTTCCCAGATCCCTCCCTATGCTCCTTCCCTCTACCCTCCCCTGCCTACATATCCATGGTTCCCCTAGATTATGTGTTGCTTTGCCTTTGCTGGTTCTACTACATGAGACTCCATTCATTTTGTTATAGGTACCATCCTCTGATGTACGGGTCATGTGGGTACTGGTTGTCCAAGTTGTTTTTCAGGAGGCCATTTTTGGCTAGGTCAAACTAAATTGAAGACAGAGATCCTTCACTTGGGCCTGTGCTAGTGTCCAATGGGTGATTTTTGACATTAGATGGTGAATACTCCACCCTTGGAGCATATTCAAGCTGCAGTTTTCTGAATGTGCATCCTATAAACAGCCATGAAGTTTGATTAACATGTACAGAGTGCTGATGACTTCACCTTTGCTTCCTTTCCATCACCTTTTCCCAGGCCTTTGACCACTCTGCTTCTCCATCCCATCAAGACTCCTAAACCCTGTGAGAAATAGGCAGGTGCTGCCTTGATGTATATATGGCCTCTGGAATTAACACAAAATAACTTTCTATTCTTAAACCCCCCATTTATAGCATTGTCCTATGACAGTCCTGATGCAGCCCACACGGATACACATAACTGTCCCTGCAGCATGGGAGAATGAAGGAGCAACTGAATCACACCGCTTTCTACCAGGATTGAAAGGCTGAGCTGCTGCAAGAAATGACATTTCCTACTGGAATATTATGAAGGCATGTGATAACAAAGCTCCTTACACAGTGGGGCTATAGGCATTTGTGATATAGCACATTGACAAATATACTGGCTACTTTTGTCTCCATTATTTGCATAACACTCCCATTTGTATAAATACTTTCTTGGTAAAGGTGTTGGTATTTCAGTCTTTTAAAAGGGCTAGAAGTACATTGGGGTTGTGTGCTACAAGGACTACCTGGGGCACGTAGCTAAAACAAAAACAGCAGCAACAGTAAAGAAATACTCAATGCCCAGGAAAAATTGAAAATAATGTGAAAAAAAAAAAAAAGAAATACCCAGGTGTTGTAAGAAATCAAGCACATGCTCAGAAGTGTTTGAGACTCAAGTTTCCAGGAGCATGCTCCTGGAACTTGGCTAGCAAATGAGCCTGGAGGATCAGTCTGCTGCTTATATCCCAACCCTAACACAGCTGTCCTTCACCCTGATTGGAGGAGTTTGGGGTACAATCTACCCAACTGACTAATTTTAAAATTGGGGCAGGCCAAGGGAAGG
>PVKS010023913.1:0-31744 GCA_004027875.1 Aplodontia rufa | reverse complement strand
ACTAATACACTGATGAAAAATATCTATTTATTCTTCTAAAGGGCATTCTATTTCTACATTAGAAATAAATGTGCAGGGGCTGGAGCAGTGGCTCGGCGGTTACAGCGCTTGCCCGGCATGCACGAGTACACGGTTTCAAACCCCAGCACCCACGTACACAACTAAGTGTCAGAGCAACAAATAAAACTCAATAAAAATTGATTCTCTCTCTCTGTGTGTCCTTTTGAGGTGCTACTAAAATTTGCACCTTTTGAATTTTTTTCCAAATCATTTGATGTACACTTTAAAAAGTTTACGTATTAGTACTGCAATCTTGTTCAGTTCTCGTATTGGTTCTCATAGCACTTTGTAGATTCTCTGGGATTTTGTATGCAACCATCATATCAGAATAAGGGCAGTCTTTTTCTCTTATAAAGTTCCTTTTTTCCTGCCTCTTTTTTTATTTTTGGCTCTATTTCTAGAACTTCCAATGCAATGTTAGAAGTGAAAGACAGTATTCTTGTTTTGTTCTCAAGCCGAGGGGGAACAATTCAGTCTTTTATCATTAAGCATGAAGTTAGCTGTAGGACTTTTTGTAGAAGATCATTATGAATTTGAGGAAATTCACTTCAATTCTCAGTTCACTCTGATTTTTTTCTGTATTTTCTTGAATAGAGGGTGAATTATGCTAACTCTTTTTTGTATCTATTGAAATATCCATGCTTTTTCTCCTTTATTAACATGTGAATTATAGTCACTGACTTTTTTGTAGTTGCTAAATTGAGCTTTCATTTCTTTTTTCTTTCTTTTTATTTTTAAGAAAGAGAAGGACAAAAAGAGGGGAAAGAAAGAGAGAATCAATTTTAGTTAGTTTTTCATCTGACCTTTGTTTCTCCTGCAGTTGTTTATGTGGTGCTGGGGTTCAAACTCATGTCCTTGTGCATGCCAGGCAAGTGCTGTAATGTCTGAACTACCGCTCCCGCCCCTGTGAGCTTACATTTCTGGGATAAAATCTACTTGGTCAGGATATAGCATTCACCGGTTTTCATTTGTTCATATTTTGTTAAGAATTTTTTGTTTAGGGCTAGGAAGGTAGCTCAATGGCAGAATGCTTGTCTAGCTTTGCACAAGGCCATGGGTTCAATCCCCAATGCCACACCAACGACAAAGTGAAAGAAAGAGAGAAAAAAGAAAGACAGTAAAAATTTTTTATCTATACCGGTTTTTTTATTATACCTTTGTCAGATTTGGTATTATAGTTAGACTAGCCCCATAACAAGTTGTACAGTATTCTTTCTTCCTCATGAAGTGTGAAAACATGTGTATGATTGGTGTCATTTCTTCCAAGAATGTTTGATTGAATTCACCACTGAAATCACATCTACACTTGGAGTTTTATTTTGAGAAAGGTTTTTAATAGCAATTCAGTTTTTTTTAATTTTTTTTTAAGAGAGGGATAGTGAGAGAGAGAGAAAGTCAGAATCAATTTTGTTTAGTTTTTCATCTGGCTTTCATTGCTCTAATACTTCACTGTTTATGTGGTGCTGGGATTCGAACCTCCAGACTTATGCATGCCAGACAAGTGCCGTAACCGGCTGAGCCACCTCTCCAGCCCAGCAATTCAGTTTTTATGTAGATATCAAGCTATTTAAATATCCTGTTTCTTTTTGTATCAATTTTAGTAAATTGTATTTTCCAAGAATTTTCATTTAAATAGTTAGATTTGTTGACATAAAGTTTTTCATGTTATTCTTTTCATCCTTTAAATGTCTATTAGATTTGTGTTGGTGATAACCCCTTTTTATTCCTCATATTGGTAATTTCTGTTTTTTTTCTCTCTCAACCTATTCTAGCTTGGGGTGTGACAATTTTGTTGTTCTTGTTTGTTTTTAAATCAGCATTTAGCTTTGAGACTTCTCTCTTTAATCTATTGAGTATTTATTTTGGTAAGTCCTGATCTTTTAATTTTAATTTTTCTCTGATTATACATGCACACACATATATATTTTCTCTTCTTTGTCTAACATGTATTTTAAAGTTACTTTAACTGAACTCCACAAATTTTGGTTTACTGCTTTTTATATTCATTCAGTTCAAAATGTTTTGTAGTTTCCTTTGCGATTTTTGTCTTTGACTAATGAATTATTGACAAAGTTATTGTTTAATTTCCATTTATTTAGGTGTTTACCTGGATACCATGTTGTTGTTGATTTCTCATTCAGTTTTGCTTTGTATTTCAATCCCGTGGAAGCCATGGATTTGTTTTGCTGTACTCTGCTGGCTGTGTGTACCGAGCTTTTTCAACACACTATGTGTGCTTGAAGAGCAGCATTCTCTGCAGTGTTGGATCTTGTGTCCCATAAATATCAATTAGACAGTGATTGATGGATCCGTTCATATCTTCTTCTTTTATGCAGATGTTTTATCCAGATTTTCCGAGTGGCTTGCTGACAGGTTGCTAAAATCTGCTGATATAACTGGGGAATTGTCTGTTTTCCCCTTTCATTCTGTGATGTTTTTTGCTTGTTGGTCCTGGTATAATTGTTATGTCTTCCTGACAAATTATTGTTTTTAATCATCATAAATGTTCTGTGCCATTTTAAAGAAATATCCAGGACCCTTTAAGAAAGATATGAGAAGTGAAATTTAATACACACATGTATATATGTATATGTAAATATATATATCAAAAGATTGTTTTGAAGATAAAATTGAATGAATCTCTCACCAAGTGGAATAATACTAAGAAAACAACAGTGATAGAAAATGGTAGGACAAATCTTAAGAACCTGAGAGGATTGCTCCAGGAGCTCTAGCTTTCAAATAATAAGAATTAACAAAAGAAAGAAAGAAAGAGGAGTCAATAATATGGAAAGGAGGAAATTACCCAAGAAATAATGTAACATTTCCCCTAGTGAAGGACAAAGTTTACTCCATTCAAAGCACCCCCATAGGACCCTGCACAATGAAGCCTATGAGCTACGCTAAGACTTGTCATTGTGAGATTTCAGAGAGAGGGTCCTAGGACCCCCTTCCTTTTCCTCAGCTGCTGCCATGAGAGAAATCCGTGTTCAGGGAGAGCAAGCAGGGTCCTATCCCCAGCTCGCCTGAACTTAGCCTCACACCTGAAGCATCGCATCACGCCAGAAATCCAGAGCAGCCCTATTCCCCTTACCCAGGTTTCTGGTTCGTGTGAATCTTTAAAATGCTCCTGCTACTGAAGCACCGAGGCGCCAGGAGTCTTTGTTTAACCACTTTAGCAAGTTAATCCCCAAGGCTGTGCTTTAAGTCCGCTACCAGATTTAATTGAGGATAATGTAGTGTACGCTTCCTTAGGAGAACATGTGCCCCCACATGTGATAAAACCTAATGGTTACCCTTGGAACACTTATTCGTGGATACCCTTGAGCAGTTTGGGAAATAATTTTCGAATGAGGTATAACCAGAGCAGTGATTTTGGAGGTCATCCAAATGAGGGTACCCAGACCTACAGGAAAGGCACGGGGGAAGAAGTGAGGCTCAGCCTGCACTCTGCAGTCCTGCTGCTTGTGCTGCCAGCTCAGGATGATCCCTTACAGTTGTAGTTTGCTGGGGCCAGATCAGCCTTGGGGACAATCAGGCTCGTAGGTGGCTGCCAGTCCCCTCTTGGTCTTATTTCTGTTCTAAGTCATATCCCATCTCATTTCAAAAGGCTCCCAGTGAAGGCTGATCCTCACCCTGGCAGTTATCAGTTTGGGCTGGTTTCTAAATAATCATGTGGCCTTTGTGGCTGCTGAGCCTCTGCTCCCCAGCTGACTTTGAACCTGGCAACCATGATCTCTAGGGGCCACCACTTCTGACCAACGAGGATGGTCTGGCCAGTAAGTGAGCACACCTCTTTATGCTTCCCGGAGGTAGTCCTGTTCTTCCTGTTTCACACACCCTGCACTGAGGACATTTGAACAAGTCAAAACAGTGCTGCTTTCATTTGAGAGCACTACCTGGAGTCTAATCAAAAACCTTCCTTGCTGTTCTGGACGGAGCCCTGTGTTAGGGAAGGCTTTTGGTTCTATCTCAGGATTTTCAGCCTTCCTAGAGCAACATTCCCTCTTCTTACCCTTTCCTCTCACTCCCAAGCCCATATATCTGAGATGCAAATATCTTTTTTTCCTACTTACTACCAAGGACCAATAGTCATGGTGTTAGGCCTAATTTTGATGCTTTCTTTACCTTTTTTATCCCAAGAAACCTTAAAGTCTTATGCAGTTTCTCTTGGAGTAGGACTACCCCAGAATTCTCAAAGGGGTGCCTCAAATGGAAGCATCCCTTGGCTTCTTCTTTTTTTTTTTTTTTAACTGAGGATTGAATCCTGGGGCACTTTACCACTGGGCTATATACCCAGCCCTTTGTATTTTTTTATTTTGAGACAGGATCTCACTCAGTTGCTTAAGGCCTTGCTGAGTTGCTGAGACTGGTCTCTAACATGTAATCCTTCTGCCTCAGCCTCCCCAGTCACTAGGATTACAGGCATGCACCACCATGCAAAGCTGGAATTCTTCTTATTAATCATGGTTAACATTAATTGAGCACCAGCCACATACTAAACATGTCCCTTACAGGATCTCATTTAGTCCTCACCCGAATTTTGAACTTCAAATAGGCAACGAGGGATTTGAATCCACATCTTTCTTCATCACTGTATAATTTGATCTTTCAGGGGAAGATTTGAAAAACTGGCCTCTTTACCGCCTCAGAAGGGCCCAGGGCAGAGAACCTCCAGGCCTGCATTTCAATAGTGTGGAAAGACTTAAATTTCATCCCATTTCAGGAAAATGCTGGGGTGCTTATTCATCTTCACCACTGTGATTACCATAGCGCGGACAGAGAGGGAAATTAAGAAATTTCTGTCTTTAGATCTCTGAGGGACCAGACATGCACCCAAAATGGTCCAGAACTGCATGGTGACTTGGAATGGTTCTCAGATAACAGAGAAGAGGGTACGGTGGTGACAAAGGCAACAGGAAACCACAGTGGAAATCCAGGGCTGGCAGGACAGTGGCCTCATGATTCTAGGCACCCCATCTCGACTGCAGGAATCAGTAGGGTTAGGGGGGCTGGAGGGTTGTTCATGGAGAGCAGCAGTCTTGACCTTGTTCTTGACCAGAGAGATTTTGATTTGTAGAAAGGAAGAGAGTGGACCCTCTATGTAGGATAAAGCATGAGGAGAGAAGGAGTGCGGCCATTTGGGAAGACTTGGAAGCAGATCAGACTGGAACGTAGGAATGGGGCTCGTGGTGGGCGAGGGTGGAGAACAAGTTTGAGAAGGATCTTGAAAGTTCTATTCAGAACTTTGGAATTCAATGTGAGGGTAACAGGGAACCACAGAAGTTGTTTGGATGTGGGAGAGATGGGCAAACAAATAATAAATGCAATGTTTTCTTCGCAGCATGGCTCATGTTGCCACATCAAATGACTGACTAGAGTCAATATGTTAACACTGAACTGCAGAATTATTTTCTATTATCTGTTCAGCGATAGAGCCACATTCTTCCTGCCCAGATTTTACCCTGGACTGAAAAAAAACTCATGCAGAAAGTGAGAGATTGCTCCCTGGCTCAGAGTCAAGGAAGCTGGATGATCTTAGTAACAGTCATCAGTTATGATAATCCCTACTTCCAAGATAAGAATGTACCTGCTTGAGAGTCACAGTGCTTGTTTCAGCTAGACCAAACTTGCTGCCTCTCTTAGATAGTGACACAGACTCACCCACCAACTTTTGTTCTCCCCCCAGTTTCCTAGATTTCAAGAAGACTATGTTTTCCACGATTTCCACAGTAAGGAGGCTATGCAGTTTATGTGGTTTTGAACTAGCTTACTAAACAGATTTCAACCCTGAGGATGCAATTGGGTCACTCTGACTCTTTACTGGATATTAAAAATTCCTTGTTTCAATTGGATGAATGAGTTGTTCTGGCTGAAGAACTGGCAGATGCTAAACTGTTGCAAGCGACTCTTGCTGAGGATGGATTTCACCCATTCTGAATTAATAAAACAATTTTGGAGAATGATGTCACCCCCAGGTTCTAGGAGCAGTGGAGCCGCTTTGGATCTTGTAGCTTTTTTCACCTCTTTATGAAGATCATAAGCCATTATGGCGCTGTTAGTATATTGCATTATTTCTCTGTTCTTCAAATCTCTGAATGGCATGAGAAACTCTGTTTTTCCCTTGTATTACATTGAATACTTAATATATATTTGTTATACATAATGTAGATATGTCTGATTCTAGTTACTGACATTAAAAACTCTTGCTGACAGATTTTGCAGCTCAATATGGGGGAAAATAGGTCATAGCTGAAATATTTCTTTCAGACTTTTGGCCAAAATACCCAAGAAACTACAAAAAAGAAATTTTTTTATAAAAGGAAAAACAAAAGACTGTAAATTTAAGATAGAGAAAGGCCTTGTGCCAAGGTCCACAGGGAATGTCTACTAATGCAATCATCAGTGGGATGCACTGGGAAGCAGATTCTTAAGATTACATACCACATGCCCCCACACTGAGCCAGACAAGCCCAGCTGACACCAACACAATACAGAAAGCTAATGTACCTTGCTGCCATCATTCGTATCCTATTATTTCAGGACCTCAAGGCGACACTGACCAGAAAAGCAAATGGCCCAACTGGGAAGAAACTGCCTTCTAAGCTAATCAGAACTAAATCCAGAGTTGTGCCTCTCACCCAACTCCTCAATTTCTCCTTCTTTACTTCAATTCATAGACTACGGCCCTCACCTACAGCTGGGCAGGAGATGGATGCAGATAAGCAGAGGTGAGTTCCGGCCTAGAATGAGTCTGTATAGTAGAAAACTCCGTGACTGGAGCCAAGCAAGAAGGCTGAGAGCAATGTCTGCTGAAAGGATGTGAGATCTTTTGTTCAGTACTCTATGACATAGGACAGTGGTTTGCCTTTTAGTCTTGCAAATTGAAAAAAAATGTAGTTAGAACAGAAAAATCCCCAACCTAATGCTCAGACACCTGAGCTAGGTAAATGTCTGGAAGGCTCTGCAAACTGAGGCAGGGAGATGTTGATCAGTTTACCCCATAACTCTGCTTTGCTTGTCCAAAGGAAAGTGAGAGAACCTGAAGATTCCTCTCCAACACTGTCCATTGGCAAGTGCCAGCCCTGAACATATTGCTCTCTTTTCTACTGTGAATAGATGGGAAAATGCCCAAAGGGGACCTCAGAAAAGAATATTACAAGATAAGGGAAAGGAAGCTTTTCCATTAAAGCTGGGAGCATGATGCTATCTTTGAAAATAAATTTCTCCAGGCAAGAGGATGTTCTAGCAGATGTGTTTTTGATATCTTCAAGATTAGTGGGCAGACTTAGCCACTAGGAGACAGGAACCAGAGGTCATCAGGAGAAAGAAGATTGGGATGAAGGTGGATTTGCAAAGACTGAAACAGAAATGAGGACAAATATACCAAAACTGCAATAGTACTGGCACTGAAGACAGTAAAAGCAGAGAAGACTCGAAAGTGGAAGAGAAAATAAGGAGCAAAAGAAATGTTGAGTAAGAAGACAGAAAATAGAGTTAATCTAGGAATTATATTCATTCTCAATGAATAAATTAAACAAAATACCAGAAATGGTGGTCAAATATGCAGCAGGAGACCACTGTCCTGAGCTGAAGAAGATCTGGGGTAAAATGATCAGACTCCTACAGAGAAGGATTCTGTCTGAATCCTTCAGGTATTTAGACAGTAATGAGCTGTTTACTCACAGGGACACCGGGCTCAGGCTTCCTGACCTTTAAGGCTTCCCAAACAATCACCAAAATAAGGTTGTACAAGAATTCTGTGTTTACCCAGAGTGATGTTTAAGTGCAAAGGCCATAGGACTACATTTTCAGATTTACAAGAAGGCAGAAAAAGTACTTGACTTTGCTGACCTATTGATCAACAGGCGGCATTGGAAAGGGGACGCATCCATGGGCACCTGCACACACGTGCACACACACACACACACACACACTATACACAGTAGAAAAATGACTTCCAGTAAACATTGGAGTCTACTAAAATATAAAATAAATAATTTTCTTGACTATTACCAAAATGCATGCAAAATTTACAATGTGCTTTTGAAAAAAGTTTTACTTTGGTCTGAAAACTTTAAATTAGATGCACAGAGACTGATAAATGGGGAGAAAGAAGTATATTTCAAGTTCTCAATAATAAGCTGGCATTTTTTCTATAACTGGGGATGATATGGAGTGTTTCCATTTACCATGAAGTAATATTTTCTCTGAGTGGTTTTAGTTGGAAGCCACTCCTCCAAGAAAATGTTTTTCAAGCCAGCTTATCTCTAACACTGAAATTATTACAGAATCAGATGGGAAATATAGCTGGCTTCAATTGACAATGAAGGAAATCCTAATAAGCTGAGGCTTTCAAAAACTACAAAAAGAGATGAAATACACAAATGTTTTTCTTGTTTCTTGTTGAAATTGTTTTTCTAAGTAAGAAAAATACTGGCATTGGTGAAACTGAGAAGTAGTCAGTGGAAACTCAGAGTAAGGGTGATTTTGGTAAAATAACTTTCTCATTTGATATGTTGATTTAAAATGATCTCTTCCTCTATTGCTTATAAATTTTCTTAGCAATTCATGAATTGTGTTTGAGCCAATGTAAGAATTTTGAAACAGAATTTTTTTTTTTCTCTATGGTCTTGGCTTCTGTTGAAGCTTTTATTTGAAGTGGGAGGGAAGAGGAATCTCACAAATTGCTGCATATAGTCTGCTTCATAGAATGGGTGTGGGGTGAGAAACTGAAAATTAAGTCTATGATGAATGTAAGAAAAAATTATGACTGTTTCAAAATATTAAAGCTTTAGTTAAAATCAATGTTTTCCCTCCTTTACAGTGATATGATGATGTGATATTTATCTTTGTTGAATTGGTATCTAATCTTACTTTAGTTGTTAGAAAATAAAATTTGCTAGAAGAAATTTGGAGGAAAATCGTAACATCGTGGTGCAAATATTTGATTACTGGGAAAAATTTTACAGCCACCTGCTTTTTAATAAAATCAAAAGGCCTGGGTCTTGGCCAGTAGCACTTTCCCCTGCCATGTAACTCTCCAAAGATCCTAGTTAATTTTGTGGGTAATTGCTGTCAACTCATCTGTGATTTCCCATCTTTAATGTTTCAAGTGTTTAAGAAGATGAATGTAGTGAGGGTAACTTGAAAGAATCATATAGGGCCATTTGTAGACCAGCAGACCATGACTTCCTCAAAACCATTCATCATGCTTTTAAGTATTTGTATAGCCTTTGTTTTGCTCATTTTACAAACACTGTGCAACTCTTGCAGGGTAGGAATTTTAAGAGATATAGAACATCTGTCTGCATAAATGACCAATCAACACTTAGAGTAGACCTAGCACTCTGCTGATTGTTCAGGAAACATAGAATAAATATGAAGCTTAGTCTCTCGATGATGTGGGAAGCTAGTTAGGGCAACCACAGTAACACACACACAAAAAAACCAAATAGCAAATCAAGTGTTACACTGAACTTTATTGTCATCCTTGTGTCTGTTTCTCCCCCTGTAATACACAGGAATAATAAAACTACTTATCCCAACAGGGCCTGGCACAATTAGCGCTCACTAGAAGTTAGCTCATCATTAGAGTTATGTGCATTATTATTAATTTGTAAATGTAATAGGAGGTAAGAGAAAGGAGTGATGAGTGGGTGCCACAGCAGTGGGGACAGTTTAATTACAGAACTGAGACCTTTACTGATGAGTAAAGTGCAGACAGTTGGAGACCTGAGCAATAGGGAGGTCATTGGAGGTGGAGAGCCTGGCATGGTAAATGCAGGCAGGTTCTGCTCTAGAGTTAAGATAATAGTCTGACTGGTTCAGTGAGTGAATTGCCCTTTGTGGGAAAGAAAATTGAATAGAGAGGGTGGGGTGAGATTACAGAGGCTTTACAAGTCAAGCAAAGGAGTTTGGATTTTGATATGATCAATAATGAATTGTCCGTGTGTGAGTTTGAAACAGTGATGTGACAAAGCCCAGTCTGGTAGCAAGACTCAGGATGGCAAGAAAGAGTGATTAGTGAGCGAGGGTGGGCTGGAGAGTCGGCTGTGGCAGCAGCCCCATGAGCTGCTATCAAGGATTGGCTGGTGGAATGGAGAATAAGAGATAGAGCCAAGGAATTAAGGAAGAATTATCAGGCTCTGGGACAGATAGCGGGACAATGGAAGACAGCACGGTTGCATTGGGGATCTAGGGTCATATTTGCTGAGACTAGCGTGAGAGGCCGCAGTTGACATTTACATGTGTATTGATGCAACTATTGATGTCTAATAATTGATGAGATTGCTGAAAACGTGAGACTTGCAGGAACCCTAAATACATGGCCAGTTAGAGAGAAAGACCAACAATTGAGAAAGAGTCTTTTCGTTATTTCTATTGTGATATATGTGTGCTATGTAAAAAAAAAAAAAACTATTCAATACTTGTTTAAAAATCCAGGACTATAAGCATCTATTTGCCTATACGTGTCTCCCCTTAGTCTGTGTGGTATTTGAGGGCAGGACAGCATCATATTTACACAAAGTAACTATCCATTGGGATCATCGGCTGTCCACCTAGATTGAGATCCTACCACCACTGCCAGCTAAGGCCTTGAGCGAGTGACTGAATCTCTCTATGCTGCAGTTTCCTCGTAGGTAAAATGGAATAATAATAGTATCTGGAATCCTGTTATTATAGTATCACATTGTGATATCATGATACCAGAAGGCGAGGCTTAAATGAGCTAGTACACACTAAGAACTTAGAGCAGGACTGGGAAGGGCTAGAAGCTAGGTAGGAGGAGCCATAGTAATGGTCATAGGTCAGTGGTATGGTTGAGAGGGTAGTAGCTCACTTTCCCCCAGCGAATGTAAACCCTTAAGAGCCATTGTTTAGTAAACAGGTCTCTAATTGGTGTGCTGAATGCATGATCATCAAAGGTGATTCCTTTGAAAGCTCAGGTCAAGAGCAAACATTTGGGGAGTGTCTCTTCCGGCCTGAATGGTAGGTTTTAAGGAGTGTCACCTTGGTTCACCATTCACACAGTAATTGTTCCATTAAAACAATGCTATGTGGGTTATATTCTTAAAGATACAATAATAAAGAGTGACAGCACTAAGCACCCACTATTTGCAAAAGGACAAGGCATAAAGGACAGAGATGTCTCACAAGCTTTAGTCACCTGGGTTTCAGGTTGAGCTCCCTTAGACCAAGCTTGCTGTTATTACAGTTCTTAGACTTCAGGAAAGTTTTCTCCTGGGTCCTGAAAAGTAGCTAATGTGGTTAGAAGAGGGAGTGTGGACGTTGAAGGAATACTCTCAGTCTTCTGACAGAGACCTGAAAAGTCTCATAGCATTCTGGCATGTGAGCTCCTCCCAGTGCTTTCTGGAGTGGGCCATTAACCAAAAACTCAGTTAGCAGAGATTTGGGCATATACAGAGAAGGCCCTTTTGCTTTTTCAAGAACTGGCCCTGATAATTTGTATCATTTTTTTTTTGATTGTTCAAGTTGTGTTTTATAATTTCAAATTGCATTTCTCTTCCAGGTATACCAGAAGGCAGGCAGTATGTGATGAGTACCTCCACTCTGGTTTTTTAAAAGGGTTGGAAGTTTCAGGGACTCGAGAAGGGGGATCCTTTCAGTACAGAAAAGAAAAGCATGTCTAGCAAAGGCTGACAACCAGAACTTGATTAGTGTTTTCCAGGACATCATGAGATGCTGCCTCCATTAGAATTATCTGGCTTACTTACTTTGGGCTCAAATCCAGATGCTCCCTAGAGCTATTTGATGACCTCCTAAGTCTGGGGCTTATGTCATGGTACACGGGCAGGATGCAGGTCGGCTTTCTGGAGCCAGCACCAGAATGTGATGTCACGAAAACTGTGGAGCCCCACACCCACATTTGGCTGAAGACCATGCACTCCCTCCAGGGCTACCGAGAAGCTTTTTAATTCATGTTTCTAGAAGGAAGCTCGTCCCGCAGCAGAGCAGGCAGAAAGAAGGGTTCTGTGGGCGTTTCTGCATCTTGTCTTTACCAGGGAGTCAGAATTGCATCTTTTACTTCTTTCTCTGCTCAGCAAGAACCATTTTGAATACTTGAACTTCAGAAATGGCACAGAATTCCTTAAAAAGAGGGAGAATCTGAGTGTCCACTGTGTGTCAAGTTTATGCTTTTTTGATAAGATGAATGCTAGATCCGTAACACTCTTGTTGGAGAACCTTGCCTCTGACCGTCTGCTCATTCCTTTCCTGCCCTCTAGCTCAGTTCTTTTCAACGTGCTTTGTCCCCACATTGTCATTCTCATTCATCAACCTACTAAGGACATAACCATAAACCTGGTGTCCCCTTGGACTCCTCCCTTGTCCTCAGCATTGCCTATAATTAGTCATCAACCCTGAGTCCTTCCTGCCTCTTGGTCCCCCCAGCCTGTGCCTGGCTCTCGCACTGGTCCCCTAGATACCATAAGAGCCTCATGTTAAGACTCCCTAGCTCTGGTCTTGTCCCCCTGTTTCTGATGTCCACGTTGCCAACAGGATCTTTATAGAAAGACCTGTTCAATACGCCCTTGCTGTTGAGCCCTCAGCAGACTTCCACCTGTCTGCTCTCTCATGTCCCCACACAGATGCTGCACTCTAGCCACATGCAAGCTCTCACAGTTTCCTGATTACCTTGCTCTTCCTTACCTCCCTGTCTTGGAACACACTGAAAACACTTTCTGACTCGGTATGCTCTGTTAAGCCTGCATGACTCTTCTCAGTATATCCTTATCTCAAGTCCTATTTTCAATTTGGAAGCTATTTCTGCAGGGCCCTCAGCTGGGTTAGGTGTACCCTTCTGTCCCCCCTCATATGCCTGCATAGTGAATTAATCCTTGATTTTCTTACCTATCTCCCAAATTAGATTCCTTGATGATATATCCTTTCAACTCCATATTCCACATATGTGTACCTCAATTAGCAAACACAATATCAGACAAATAATAGGTTTATTAAATACTTGTATAGTGAGTAAAATAGATATTTTTTTGTAGAATTTTAAAGTAGTAACTGACCAAATCAGGACCAATATATGGCTCAATCTAATGTAATATGTGGCTCTGTAATATTTCTAATTTCTACATTCTAATATTCAATATACTCATGTAATCCTTTGATGGTGATCACATGTGGTTATAAAGCAAGAGTGTGGCTCAATCAGAGAAAAAATGTAGATATATCATCTTCATATTTTCTTTTTATGGCTGTGTGTTTCTAACTAAGGGAGTTTTCAACCAGTTAACTTTCCCAAGGTGAGACGATCTGATCCTGGACCATTTTTTTTAAGAGAGAGAGGGACAATGAGAGAAAGAGAGAGAATCAATTTTATTTAGTTTTTCATGTGACCTTCATTGCCCTGACACTTCCTTGTGTACATGATGCTGGGGTTCAAACCCACATCCTCGCACATGCCAGACAAGTGCTGTAACCACTGAGCTACCATTTCAGCCCCAATCCTGGATGATTTTAATGGTAGAGGACATCTAGAAAGCATTCTGCTGTCAGTCAGAGGGATTTCCAAGAAGTGTGTTCATGTACTTATCAGGAATTGCCTGAGAACCAGATCTTATTCTTGTTGGACTGCTCTTTGAAGTTCCAGTGATGTTTGCAAATTCAATCCTTTTCTTTCCAGGAGTCTGCATGGATGAGGTGAGGCATCTGACTACTAAGCATTAGTGGTATGAAGTATGGAGCAGCAGCTCTGTACAAAGATTCCCATGTGAAATTTCTGTGTATATTCCATGTATTGGTGCTTTTATTGCTGACTCCGCAGGGATGTATGACATTCTTACGCATATGTGTTATCAAAACTGGCACTTATGGGGCTGGAGCGGTGGCTCAGTGGTTCGGTGCTTGCCTGGCATGCCCAAGGACGCGTGTTCAGGACCCAGTACCATGTGCACAATGAGGTGTCCGAGCATCAAGGGCCACATGGAGAACTGAATAGGATTGATTCTCTCTTTCTCTCTCTCACTGTCCCTCTCCTTTAAAAACAACAGCAACAACAAAAACTCGCACTTAGAACAGATCCCAAAGGAAACAAATTTCATACTTGGGTCTTCCTGGGCCCTGTGCAATGCTAATCTCTTTCTTGGTTAGTTTATATAGCTTTGCTTATCTTTAGACACAGTCATAAGATGCTTATTTAAAAGCAATGACTCTGGTGGTGAGGATACTTGTCCTTACGTTGAAGATACTGATCATTTCTTTTCCATTTTTTTCTTTCTTTCTTTCTTTCTTTTTTTTTTTTTGAGAGAGGGAGAGAGTGAGAGGAGTGAGAATCAGTTTCATTTATTTTTTCATCTGGCCTTTGTTTTTCTGACACTTAGTTGTACATGTGGTGCTGGGGTTTTTTGAACTTGAATCCTCACGCTTGCCGGGCAAGTACCTTAACCACTGAGCCAATGCTCCAGCCCCTCTTTTCTTTCTTTCTTTTTTTTTTTTGGCATTTAACATATAATGACATGTCAACCGACCAACTGTGTTTGACCTCATAGCCCTTAAAAAAGGGATGATGTAATGCTACCCTGATGGCATGGAAAGCTGCCCCAGATACAGTAATGAGAGAGAGAGAGAGAGAGAGAGAGAGAGAGAGAGAGAGAAGTTTCAGGATTATGTATATAGTATAAAACCATTTTATTTTTGAAATACTGGTGAAATGTTCTGAGACCAGCAGCACCAGTATTCCCAGAACTTGGCAGAAATGCAAATTCATGGCTTTGCTCTAAACCTACCGAACCAGAAACTCTGGGTGTGGATCGGCAGTTATGAACATTACCTCCTGATGGTTCTGATGGCTGCTCAAATTGGAGGACAGCTGCATTTCTAACCAGTTCTAGGCAACTGTTGCTTGTTACTCAAAATGTGAATGTGAATAGCAAGTCACCAAAATATTATCCATCGTTATTTAGGGGAGTTAAAATTGTGGGGGATTTCCACTTTGTATATTTCACCTGGGTATGTTATTTGAATTTTGAACGAAGAACTGTATTTAGAGAAAAGAGTAAAGAATTTAAAAATTTTTCACCAAAATCTGCTTTACTCTTATGTCTCTCTGCTGGACAGATTTAACCCTTTAAAAACACTTCTAAGAGTGAATCAAAAGTAAACTCATTTATTGGCCCTATATATACCCATACCACTCACATTGTTGTGAACATGAATGTTAAAAAAGCAGTGGTATTAGGTGCAGAGGGCAGTAGGAAGAATTCACATTAATTGAGAGTTTTTCTATGCTGGAATCAGAAGTCTAATTGGGTTGAAGGAGATGAAGAACATTTAAAAAAAATCCAAGGGAAATACTGGTGTTGGTCATGACTGAATCCAAGTCTTCCAATGACATTCTCAAGAACTGGACTCCTACCACCTCTGAACTCCGCTTTCTTCTGCAATGACTCTATCTTCAGACAGTCCCTCTTTCCCTAAGATAGCCACACCAGCCCTGGGCTCTGCTTCTGTGATTAGCAGCCAGAAGTCCAGGAATGACTCTCGCTGGCAGACACTCACCTCTGAATCTGTCACAGTAACTCCGGTTGGCTGAACTTGGCCACGTGCCCACTTCTGAACAGGTCGGGGAATGGTAAAACCTTACCCAAACCAGCTGAGAGAAAAAGATGATTCCCTAAAGAAAATCAAACTTTTGATACAAGAACAGGGGGCATAGACATAATGGTGAGAGCTGGTGTTGTTATTGTGCAGATTTTCCAGCCCAGTCTGCTCATTGCACTTATTTGGAATCTGAGTGCAGTGACTTATCCAAGGTCACACAGGTAACCAACAATAGAACCAAGATTTCCCCATTTCTTTTCTATTGCTCTTTTTCCTCTCTACTTTGGTATTTCCACCTTCTTGGAAACCAGGAATGAATCAAACATGGAGCCTCTATAATTCATGGCTTATTGTTGAAATGTCTTCTTTGACACTATATTTCGTGATATTAAGCTTCAAGAAACTTTAATTCCACAGTCATCATCTTTGTTTCTCCTACGTTGACTTTCCAGAGTAAGAAAACCACATTCCTCTGGTGATAGTAATACTTGCTGCTCTTTTCCTCTTTGGGAAACAAGTCAAAGCTTGACCAAGTGTAGCTGCTAATCCACCTGGAAGAGCATTGGGCTCTAACCAGGTCATCCCACAAGTGAGGTGGATGCCCTGTGGAAAGAAAAGCTCATGTCAACTCCTGCTCTCCTTTTGGGGTATATTGCATCCCAAGAATTTGATTAATAGACTGGTCTGTGTCCTTCCACCTGGGCAGACATGCTGCTCTCTCAATTTTCCCAGTGATATCTCTGCTGACAGGTACAGGCATGCATCAGAAATCTGGAGGCCTGCCCAAAAAGTATGTCTGCTGTTTGTGAAGGGGCAATGTAGCAATTACATGAGTAATGCAGAGGCAGATCTCTTAGGAGAAACTGAAGCTGGAGAAAGAGGGCTTTCCTTCTGGGGTGAACCAACTCTTGCCTGGGAAACTCCTGTCCTCTCCTTCCCATTCCCCCAAACTCAATCCCTTTCTCTCCAAATATTCTTCCTTGAGCACCCTGCTCTGATGTCAACAAGCTATGGGAATGAAAAAGAACTGGCAGGGAGGAAGTAGCCTTCTTGCTCATAGCAACTGAAAATTTTCTTTCAACCGTTCTGGTTCCAGGGAAAGGAGCTGAAGAAATTCTGACGTCTGCCCCATTCTCAGAGCAGCAGCTGGCTCCTGGTGACTTCAGCAGCAGGTAGGAGAAGAGTGCTTATTTTTACCTTTTGCTTTTCATGAATATAATACAACGACAAATTTCATGTTAAATGTCAGTATATTGGACGCAGTAAAAATCATCAGAATGTTTAAGTCATTGATTTCTGTCTCTAAGCCAACCCAGACTAATGAAAGGATTGGTGCTGCTGTTGAAGACTGTCCCATGATTTCTTCTTTGGGGAGGAGAGGCCTGGGGTTGTCCTGTGTTATAGCCACAGCAGGCAGGGCTGGGAAGGAGCTCACATCTTAATGAGTTAATGCCTGCATGCTCTGGACTCGAGCTTGCTGTTGTGTATATGTGAGTACGTGTGTGTTCTGCAGGGCAGACACGCTGACCTTTCTTAGAACACTCTCAAAACACAGGTTCTCATCTGACCAGAACACAGGGCCTCTCTGATGCATAGTTTGGTTTTCAATGTTCCTGCTGGAAATGTTTTGAGAGCCCAACAATGACTTCTTGTAAGATACCACCACACGGTTTTCAGACTCTGAGAAATATAAAGTAGGTGTCAGTTATATGAATATCAGTTACATGTTCACGCTCTGGGTTGCAGAAAGAGACATTTATGTATCTGGGGTTCATGCACTTCTTTTATGAAGGATATAACTTAGTAAGACAAGAGACCATAAAGTAATGTGATGAGCTGTTGCAGAGTTTGTCATAACCAGATCCCAAGAGCTATAAAAGTAAAATATGATGCATATGTGATAGAAGGAAGTAATGAAGGGAACATAGGAAAGAACAAAGTGAGATTATGTGAATTTTTAGATCTACTTTTTAAAAGAAAACTAAGTTCGTGAATCAGCAACAAGGATATCAGTTCTCAGAGAAGATATTTGTGATTTGTCTCATTGTATCACTTTTCTAAAAGGACTGAAGTGTGGTTATCTTTTGTTTACCATTGTTTGTGTGTTTATGCATGTGTATCAGAGAGAGGGGTGGGGAAGGGAGAAAGAGGAGAGCCACATAGTAGGTTGCAAAGAGATGCTGAGTTATTTTAAAATGTATCTCCGTCACTATGTATTCTGCAGACATTAATCAGCACCTTCTATATTACTGTATTATGGACACTGTGGTAAGCCCCAGGCTATCTATCTCTCTGCATATATCAATTTATTTATTAAAATGCTTATTTTCCTCTTCAGTAACCTTTACCCACCTTATTTGTGTTGTCAACACCAAGACAAGCACTGAGTTTTAGTGCAATCTTTGTTAGGGGACTCCTAAGTTCAGCTAGTTAACCTGAATGTTTTGTGCACTTACCTACTGGAACATATACGTGAGGTCCAGTTTAGAATGACATCTGATGATGATGAACAACACCTCTCAAGCTTCCCTGCTTGTCTTAGACTTTCTTAAAATGCAGTTCTCTGAGGTCATGCCAATCAATGTGCTGTTGGATTGGGTCCTATCTGTGGTCCCTGAGGGCCCTGGAGAAGGACACTGCTCCTGAGAACAGGTTCTAGGCAGGCAAAAATGCCTTCTTTGCCCTGCCTATCCCCAAAATTCTCTGGGGTGAGCTTGGCTGGTGGTGGGAGGTAGACCCCTTCTCCTTTGGAGGACTCTTCTCTGGGTGTCTCCCAGGTGATCTGCTTCTTCCTTTTGTATTAGATCTGATGCTCCTGGGGCCTCAGCAAGCAGTGGTGGACCTCTTTGCATGCTAGCCCTGTGGCCTTGTCCTACCATTGGTGGCTGGCTCCTCAGCTGGTCTGGGGCAGACCCAGAGGCAAGGTTGATAGATGTGACAGTCACCTTGTTCCCAGCACAGGCTCTTCCTTTGCAGTTCTTCCCTACAGCTGCTTCTCATCTTGGTTACTGTAAATATCACCGTTCCCAGCTCTGAAAAATGTCTGGTTTGCTACCGATGGAGCCTTGGCTCTGTACAGCTCCCAGTTCTGGTGATAAATGCTGCAGGGGGTGAAATGACAAAGCAGAGGCAGAAATCAACAGCAATGATGCCAACAGCATCTAAACTCTGCTGAGCACGGGTTCTGAGCCAGGAGCTGTGCTTAAGGCTGTATGTACACTTTCTAATTTATACTCGACAACAATCTTGTGAGCTCCACAACCAGCATTCTCATTTTACAGAAGAAGAAACTGAGGCTCAGCCTTTTACCTACTGCTGGAGGATCCAATTGAACTGCCTGCTCCAAAGCATACACTCGCAACCTGCAATGAGCAGTGAAAACCAGGTTTGGCTTGAAAGTTGGCCAAGGGAAGACAGTGAAGGCCCATGAGGAGGGCTTCTAGGCACATTCCCTCTGGTCCTCCTAGCTCCCCTGCTCTCCCGTGGAGCTTCTGGAAAGACCACCAGGGAGACCAAAGGACTTGCTCTGCTGCCTGTGACTTCTCTCTTCAAGTGGTCTGTTGTGCCTGCCTTTGAGGTCTGGCAGCTGACATTTATCTTGGTCTTTGTTTATAAACAAGGGCTTGCATCCTGTGCTTTGCTTGCTGTTTGGGGCTGACTTTAATTCCACAGGAGCATGTGTTCTACTTCCACTGCGCTGGTGTTTTGGGAGACAGACTCCAACCTTAAGAGGAGTCAGGGAGTGGCCATCTCTGTTCTTTTTCCTTTCTTGGACTTACATCTAACACATTCCCCAGAACCCACCTAGAATCAAGCAAGAGGAGTTCTCCTTTGGGGGTGGTCCCTGTTTTATCAACTACCTTTGCCAGTAACTGAAATTACTTTCAGGAAGAGTTTGAAAAGTCTTCAGGCTGTTCACTCTGAGACTTCACAAATCACAAGGGTGTCCTAGGCTCATTTCTGAGGGGTGCACTCACATCCTGAACCCCTTCCTGTTTTCAATCTGTAGGCAAGTCTTCTGTACTGTAGATATTGTCTCATAAGACCAGGGACACCAGGGAAGGGCTAAGATCAGCTTCAGTATCAAGACATTGGGTAGCACTTTGGTTCACCTAAGCAGTGCACTGAGTTGCACCCTCCAAGATTCTTCGCAACTATTATTATATGACTTGGAAATGAATGAACGAAGCACACCCTTCTTTGATATTTGTCCTTAACTGGTTTATTTTCATTTTAAAAGGTTTTCTTCTTTTGGCATTTTTTTTAAAAAGAGAATGAAAGAATTGGAGGTTTGATACAATAGAAAGGGAGAAGACTGATATTAATTGAGCCCCTCCTGGGTACCTGGTACCCTAGTAGACTCTTGGCATATGATACAGCATTTCATCCTGACAGAACCTTCAGGGTTGAAAGACCCATTTTACAGTTGAAGAATTGAGGTTCATAAACCATTAGCTACTAACTGTGGTGAAGGTAGAATGCAAGCCTGGGTTGGAATTCAAAGTGAGGTGGCTTTCTTTATTTCATATTGCCTGCATCATAGCACCTGGTTATAAACCTCCTCCCAGTGGAAGGAGTATCCCCAGATGGCATCGCATTTAATCTGCACAATTCTGGGATAGGGATACATGGAACTGATCTGGTAGATAAGGAAACTAAGACTGAGTGGGTGCTGCTGAGCCAAGGGAACCGAATGCATATTAAGGTTTGATAGTTTCCCACTCATCTCAAAGACAGCTGATCTCTATGGGAAACGGCGTTCACATGAAAAAATTTAATCCCTTGGATTCTAATCAACAGTAATCTCTCTGTATCACTTTAGATTTTCCCAGCCTTGATTTTAGCAATGGTCTGCTACATATTCTTTACTTTGTTCTACTTCATTTTAGCCCAGATATCTTCTAAATGGTCTTTGGACCACTCCCCATTGCCTTGGTTGTAGGACCTGGTTTCTGTGTAGACATCTGACTTCTTTAGCAGATTGTCATTTGGCCACACCTGTAGTGTTCTTTCCCAAATGCACTTTTTCATTCTTTATAACCTGGACAGGCTGAAATTTTTCCAAATCTTTAAGTTATGCTTCCATTTTCGTCAACAATTCTACATTTGAACCTATTCTCTCTCCTCTCATTTTCCTAGAGGCAGTCAAGAGAAGGCAGGCTGCACCTTCAACACTCCACTAAGAAATTCCCTCAAACATCCAGTTTTGTCATTCACACTAGAGTCAGCTAAGGATTTAAGAGGATATTAGTCCCAAGGCCAGGGCTTTAGTTGGGGATGGCTGGTGCAGTTGAGGTGGCTGCAATTCTCTCTTTTCATGATAGACTTTGTCAAGCGGACAATAGTAGAAGCTACAAGGCCCTTTGAAGTCAGGACTTGGAAGTTTAACAACCTCACTTCTGCCACCTTCTATTGGGCAAAGCAAGTACAAAGGTCATCCTGGATTCAAGGGATATGGAAATAAACTTTATTTCTTAATGAGAAATTTTTCAAATAATGTGTCCTCATTTTAAATCTACTAAGTCCATAATTTGGCAACAATTAGCTCTATACTTCCCATGTGAAAAATACATTCATTCTTATCAATACTCTTGGAGTCTCTTCTAACAACCATGGAAAGCATGAAGTAATGATCTAATGACCTGCATTTAGTCCAGACATAAATTAGGTTTCTCGGGGTTGGAGCGGTGGCTCAGCAGTTACAACACTTGCCTGCCATGCTCCAGAACATGGGTTCAAACCCCAGCACCCACGTACACAACTAAGTGTCAGAGCAGCGAAAGCCATGTGAAAAACTCAATAAAAATTCATTCTCTCTGTCTCTCTCAAAAAATAAAAATAAAAAAATAAATAATAAGGCTTCTCGTGTATAGCTCCTCTTCATCCAAAGAGGAAGTTTGCCTTCCAACCTAGCAAAGTCTTGGCCTGTTTATTTCCTCTAAACTCTTTACAAATTAAAGTATATATACCACCTAAAATGAAACAGAGACAAGATAGCCTTTATAGGTAGCCCTATTTAAAAGTTGGGGTAATAGGAGACAGTGGGGGTGATTGGTCCATAGTAATTCTGAAATCTATCTGGATGCATATTGGCAGGTTCCTCTACTCAAGCAGACAAGGTCCCAAATGCCATTTAGGTATTTGATCCTTCTGAGATGTCTTTTCTTTTTGAAAATAAATGGCCTATGCTTGCAATTGAATAATTTTCTTGGCTGCTTCCTGTCTGTAGAAAGGTAAGAGCCTGGAGATCTCCTATCATTTTAAATTGTTACCTCAATCTGATGCAACTGCTTTAAAGGATTTGTGGGCTTTCTATGTATCTTAAATTGCACTCTTCATTAGACAAAATCTTCACCCTTAATTCTTTTTGGGACAGGTCTCTTATATTAGTGTTGTCCAACAGAAATATGATGCAAGCCACAGATGGAAGCCCCATGTGTAATTTTTAAAATCCCAATGGCCTTGTGTGTGTGTGTGTGTGTGTGTGTGTGTGTGTGCATGTGTGTGTTGCTGGGGATTCAGTTCAAGTCCTTGTATGCTAGTCAAGAAATCTACCACTGAATCATACTCTCAGCCACAGCCACATTTTTTTTAAGAGAGAGGGACAGCGAGAGAGAGAGAAAGAGAGAATTAATTTTATATAGTTTTTCATGTGGCCTTCATTGTTCTGAGACTTTGTTGTGTACGTGGTGCTGGGGTTTGAACTCATGTACTCACACATGCCAGGTAAGCGCCGTATCTGCTGAGCCACTGCTCCAGCCCCTACAGCCACATTTTTAAAAATAGTAAAAAGAAACAGATAGAAGTCATTTTAATAATGTATTTTCTTTAGCTCAAATATATCCAAGATATTATGTCAACATGCAATCAATATAAAAGTATTAACACGCTAGCTTACATTTTTCATAATAATTTTTTTTTTAAAAAATCCAGTGTTTATTTTATACTTAAATACTTCTCATTTCAGACTGGCCACATTTCAACTGCCCAGTGGCTCATGTGGCTGGTGGTTACTGTTTTGGACATCCCAGCTGTAGACTACTGAGCTATTTTAGGATTAGGCCTCTATGAATTTTAAAGCCCTTTTGTCAAGTTGAGAAGACTACTCAGTGCAACCCAAAGTCTTTCATTAGTGTTTCTAATAAAAGGTCTTACCATCACCCCTTTGATTAACTTTTACCTGAGGTCATTTTTTACTCTGAGAATCCTTTGCCAGCTGGAGAGAATGAAGGTGAAAAACAATTTTAGTTTCCAACACAGCAGGTTCTGGGCCCTCCTCGTTTCCTCCACATTCTGTTTGCAAATGAAATTGTTCCTTCCTCAGCCCACACCTCTTCCTGCATTTAGTGTTCTGTGTGAAAAATCTCTTTAGACAGACCCAAAACTTATTACATAGATCTCTTTTTAATCTTACAAGTTACCGCAGGTGGCAGTTTTGCTGATTGTTTCACCAATATGGGTTGCCTTTTCCCAGCTTCCAAAAACAATTTCCTCGCTGCCTTCCAGCCTCTGCCCACCATCTGGTCCCAAAGTCAATGCCACATGTTTGGCATGTTTTTCATGGCAGCACCCCACTCACCAATTTTTGTTTCTAGTGATCCATTGCAGACTAACAAACACCTCCAACACTTAGTGGTGTAAAACAACACCAGTTGATTACTTCTCATGATCCATAACCGGCTAGTCTAATCACTGCTAGTATTATCCAGACTTATTCACATGGCTGCCTCCAGCCAGAAGATCGACAGGAGCTGGGCTCGGCTGTGGCAGCTGCCCTCTCTTTCTCTGAGTGTTCTTTTATCCTTAAGGAGGTTAGACTTTCTCACATAGTGGCAGCAATGTTCTAAGAGTACAAATCTCAATGTACAAACATTTGCCAAGTCTCTACCATTATCAATTCTGCTGACCCCATTGGCCAAGATGCGTCACATGATAAAGCCCAAAGTCAATATGGAAAGAAACCACACAAGGCCATGGATCCTGATAGTCATGACTAGTTGAGAAACAATTAGTGTAGAGCCTTCAGTCTGTCTCCTATAGGCATGCTTTACCCAGGATATTTAATATAAAGCTCGTTTTAGCACAGTCCAGCTGCTCTGCAATCTGCCCAAAGTCCCACAAGCAGTTGCTGGAATTCTGTTCAAAGATTGCTTTTCCTTTACATCTACAAAGATTCCATGCTGTGTGTTCTACTCACAGTCTAACAAGGTATTAAAAATTGAGCAGATGGAACCTGTTTCCTGGCAGAGGTGTGTCTTGGAATTCTACTGCAGTAGTACTAACCTGGGCAGTTCCCACACAGAGACCTGACATTGTCCCTTGCAGTACGTGATGTTTACTAAACATCTGTTCCATCATGGTCATTTTCTTCTAGAGAAAGGACTTGACCTCCCTTAGCAGAGATGTTTATTCTCAGCAACGATGACTGAGCCCATAGTTTTTCTGTAATGTGAAAAGTGGTCACCGAGCTTTAGCAGATAAGAGAAAGAGAAGAAAGAAGAATTTAGGTCTGAATGCCCAATTTTCCTTTCCATATTTTATGTTAAAATTCTATGGTTGGACAGAATATCAAATATCCTATTTAAGAGAAGTTGGATAAATTTTTTCAGCAATTGTTATGTGTCAGACATTCTGTAAAATATTCAACTGTTTGATCTCATTTAATTCTCAAAGCAGTCTTTCTATACTGAGGAAATGAGGCTCAGAGAAATTACTTAACAGTCCAAAGTCACACAGCAAGTAAGAGGGAGATCCAGGACCTGAGCTCAGGCAACCTGGCTCTGAGGGCCACTATTCACTTTCACACTGCTGTCTACATACAGCAAAGGCGGGAGAGATAAGAAAGGAAGGTACTGCAGGAATGAGGTTCTCTTCAGGTATTTGTTTTTTTTTTTGGATTTTTGTGTAAACTGTGCTTCTAGGACATCAACTTCTCTCTGGTAACTTGCTTTCTCAATTAGGGAAGATTTTTCCAGTTTACCTCACTTGAGCCTTGTATCGGAACTGAGCTTGGTGCATTGAAAATATTCTAATGTGTTGTAAAAATAATGAATTGATTTCCCTGAACTCTGGTCAGAGAGTGCACCGTGTCCCCCAAGACCTCAGCAGGACTCCTGCTACCCTGGTGGAGCACACAGAGCCCCACTAGAAAATAGTTACTCTGGTTCTGGTGCTACCATGTCAAGATTTATGACATGTAAGTGAGCCAGGTTTGCAGGGAGAAAAAAGCACAGTGGCTCACGTTCACAACTGAGTCTTTTAAAATCTGCCCAAATGTTGCTGAAGTTGCATTTTACAGGCTTTTGGCAGTTATGCATTTTGGGAAATGATGGGGGTGGAGGTAATATAATGTAGTGTGCATGTAAAGAGAAAGGTTTGAATGAGCAAGATCAGTTTTAGATTGATTTTTGTTTGCCTGGACACAGAAAGGCCTGGTTCACTAGTGTGTCTTTAGCTAATAGAGGAGGAAGATTAATGAGGTTAAAGAAGTCTGCCACATACAACCGGTTTGGTGTGAGTTACATGTACCCGAGGTGCTCTGAGCCATAAGCCCACATGGTGACCAGTGAAGTGAATTGTTCTTATGTTAATTACTATTGCAGGTGTCAATAGTCTCAAATGGATTGCCCTAAATTAGTAAGTACTTTGATACTTCAGAGATTTCTGCCTTGAACCTGTATTAGTTTTCTTCTTTTTTTTTTCTTCTTTTGTTACTATACTAAGAAATCTGAGGCAGGATACCTTTATAAAGAAAATGTAGCTCAGATTTTTGGAGGTTCAGAGCATGGCACTGGCATTGACTAAGCTCTGGTAAGGGCCCCCTTTGCTGTGTAACATCATGGCTAGCATACAAGTGTAAGGAAGAGGTCACATGGCAAAATAGGAAGCTAGAGCAATGAGGGTCCCTTGATCACTTCCAAGTGCATGTGCCCTATTGACCTAAAGACCTCCCAGGAGGCCTTCCCTCTTACCTTACTCGTTGCCCACATCAGCACACCGGGGGCCAAGCTCCCAACACAGAAACCTTCATGGAAACAGAACACATCCAAACCATAGCAAATAAAGGAAATTTGCCAGCTAACCAGAGTGGCTTGGCATTGAGAAGGCTGGTACCCTAGACAGCTTCCCTTTCCCTTCTTCCCGGCATAAACCATTTCCTCTGCCCGCAAACTCAAACAACTTAGAATCAGGCTACATGCTGAACAATCTCTCCAGGCCATCTTCTGTCTTGCTGTGTCATTTGGGGTGTGTTGACATCATTTTCAATACACATCTTTTGGAAATTTCTAATAGGAAACATTCTAGAATGTTAGTTATGATGTATCCTATATAATTTCAGCAATAGTAAAGTAACTTTTGTCTCCATTTTGCATTACCACTTTCATGACCCCCATGCATGGGATTCAGATATGTCCTTGGAGCTGTCTTTCTGTATCTCAGGTTCCTAGTTTATTTTAGCGATCTTTAATATGGGGCTTGTCACTATTTATATTAATAAATTGAAGGGCATGCAGCCTGCTTAATTAATACCTATCATGGAGTAAAATGTTGTTTTCCATTAGATTATGAAGATTCCTAGTCAAGTCCTTATCATTATAATAATAGAGGTTTCCTTTTCCTCACTTATTAGTTTGATAAGTGTGGTGCTTCCGTTGTGCACTCTTTCCTGATGTGCCACAGAAGGGAAAGCTCCTGTTTCAAAGCAGCCTGTGTGGGTGATAAGTCTGGGCCAGCCAGCACTGTGTTACCAGGCAGCAGCAGGAACATTTGCTTTGACCCATCAGAGAGGGGACTGAAGGGAGCCTATAAGAAAAGCAGGCAGGAGGGAAAGAAAAATGAGCCATTTTGAATCAGGCCAGAATACGGTTTTCCTGGTCTGGAGGTGAACTGCAAAATCAGCAGCTGAGAAATGAAGATTTGAGCTGTCATTCATCCAAGCACTCTCAAAAGCACTCCCCCCCAACCACAGATAAAGATTTATTACAATATTGGAGAGGATAGTGTAGACTATACTTGCCCGAATTTGTTTAATAGTGTTTCTATTTAAATTCAGTCAGTCGCTGCCTGTCATTTTAATTGAGCTATTGGAATCCTAACTAAGATGCCAGCCAGTCACTGACACTTGTTCCTCTTCAGGTCCTAAAGCTATCCCTGGTTCCTGGGAACAGGTCTCTGTGAGAAGTTCTGTCTTAAGGCTCATACTTAAGTTAGGACTGGTTCCTCAGTGGCTGACACCTCTCTGGCAGGGAAGCAGAGACCTCCTACCCAGAGGCAGGGTTGCATGCACACCACGCATGAGTCATTTTCTTATGTTAACAAATATCTTTTTTTTTAAAGAGAGAGAGAGAGAGAGAAATAATTTTTATTCAGCTTTTCATGTGGCCTTCGTTGCTTTGAGACTTCGTTGTGTACGTGGTGCTGGGTTTGAACTCTCGTACTCGCGCATGCCGGGCAAGCACCGTAACTGCCGAGCCACCACTCCAGCTCTAACAAATATCTTTTTAGATGCTTATCATTTATACAATAAGATAGATCTCTTGATTTTTAAGTTTTTACACGAATTGGCTGTGTTAGGTCCATTCTTTTAAACTGATATGTCTTCAAGAAAGGAAGGGGGCTTACAGGTCAGGGGCCAAGAGCAAAAGGGTTGTCTATACAGGATGTCAGGCCTGGAAGAGGGAAGGGATTCTGGTACATTATTACTGGTAACAACTCCCAGATATGTATCTACAGTTCTGGATTCTCACCAGAGTCTCAAATCTATTTTATAATTTCCCTTTGATGTATCCATCTAAAGCCTAATCAGGGCCTTAAATCAGCCAACCTGACTCTATCCTTTCTCCTTCTCTGTCCCCACTCACACCTTTCCTCTCCTCTAAGTCTTCTTGAACTTCTCCCCACTTTCCCTACCAGTTACCAGATCCCCTGAATTTCTTCTCATAGGTTTGTTTCTCTGCTCCATGTCCCCACTGTTCCTGTCTTCTTTATAACTCAGATTCTTCACCAGCCAAAGGCAGTGATTTTTTATTGGCCTTTCCACCTCCATCTCTCTTTTTCTATCATATTCCCTCCTCCATACCACTTCCAAAATTAACTATGTGAACTCCAATCTGATTACCATTTTTTTCTAAAATCCCTGCCTTTGACAGTCTGCCACATCCACAGTGCACCTTTTTAGATGGATTTTAGTGCCTCATACAGAGCCTGTCTCCACCTGAAATCCCACCCACCCAACCCTGCCATGGCCTACCCTGGTACATGGGTCTTAATGACTTTGCTTATGCTCTTTCCTCTGTGTAAAATGACATTTTCCTTCCTATCCCACTTGCTACTGTTCTATCAAACCCAGCATAAATATCAACTCCTCTGCTGTACTCTCTCCAGATCCTCCAGGCAGCCCTCTGGGCCTCTAGAGCAGGGGTGTTTAACATAGCGCCTACACGCAGAAGGCTCAGTGATGTTTACTACTGGATGAGCTGATGGGGAAAAGACTCCAGGGAACGACAGAAGGTATCAGAGGGAAGAAAAGACTGAACGCCAAGGTAAAACACAAGCAAGATATGTTCATTTACAATCCCCAGACCGGATAAGACTGAAAAAAGGTTTGGAATGCCCAGTGTTGAGGTTGGGGGACAACGGTCAGTGCCCTTTGCTGCTGGAAAGTTGGACACTGGTAGAAACTTTATCTAGGAAAATTTTGACCGGATGCATCAAAGCCTTTAAAATGATGACAGGATTTAACCTAGCACTTCTGTTTTGAAAAACTCCTCTTAAAAGAAGAATCTGACCAGTATTCAGTGGTGTTTATCTAGTGATCCTTGTTTATATCAGCAACAACCGAGTGCCATGTAAAAGGTCAAACTGTAGGCAACTGATTAAACCATACCAGCACATTTTTAGTCTAGACTATTAAACAGTCATTAAAATGATAATATGGATATATATTTATAAACATGAAGGATGATTTTTTTATATAATATAGAATGGAAAAAGTTATTAAAATATATATATATCATGATCTCACTTCTAAATATCAGCATAGGAAAAAAATCATGAAGAATACATACTATAATGTTAACTGGGCTTTTTCCCAGTTGGCAGTGTTCTTTACATTTTTCTGTATTTTCTGAATGAAATGAGCAGGAATTAGTTATGTAATGAGAAACACACACACACACACATACACACATGCATACATGTGAGCATGCGCGCGCGCACACACAGCTGTTGCCATTAAGGGAAAGAGCAGAGGAAGCAGAACACAGCCACAGCACTCAGCCACCTCACCCTAAATCCCAGTTCCCAGCCTCCCAGTCACCTTGGGGCACCTGGCTTGGGTGGACATGTATGGCTGAAGAGAGAGGAAAGTGTCCCCTATCTAGCTTAGTATTTAAACTAGCCAGGAATCCATTTGCTGATATCTGGAAGACATGGCGGTGGGGGCTAAAGCAGCTAGTGACCCTGAATAATTCATGGCCATAGATGTTTTCAAAATTCTACTATAAAGGAAAAGCATTTAAAAGCAGCTTCTCTAACAGGAATTCCAGTCTGACGGAGCTGAACCAGAGCAGGGCAGCTGGCAGCAGCTCCTGGGGTGGGTGACCTCCTCCTCTTCTGTCTCCCACCAGCACGTTTTTAGCTCATAGAGAGCCTGCTGGTTTCCATTCAATTACAAGTGCCCAGAGGGTGTGTTTGTTGAAAACACAACCCAGGGAAAGCTAAAAGGGGCAAGCTGGGCATTGCAGTGGTGGCAGGCGACATGCTGAGTGAGGATCTGAGGAGTGTGGCTTCACATTTGCCTCTGGGTCATTCCCCAGACCCCCACGCTGGGCAACATGTGAGGAGACTCCTTTTCCTTGGCACTCAGGATCAGAGCTACTCTGCCTCCAGCTGCTCTGCGCAGGTTGAAACAACCAAGCCCTTGCCCAGCCAGGTGTCACCTTGTGCTTCACTACTCCTTTCCCTGTGGTGCACCCAGAGCCCTGTGGTGTAGCTGTAGCAGCTTCTTCCCTTTCCAGCCCCTCTGCCCTCCCTGCAGCTGTTGTAGAGACTGGAGGGCCTGGACAAGAATGTGGATGGAGAGCACCCAGCCTGCTATGTGCTCACATCTGGCTTCCCCCTGGGTGACCCGCACCGGCTCTGCCTGGTGACACACGCACACCATGTCCTCCCCCACCTCTTGCTTCTTCCAAACTCCCTCCCTTGGCTGCCCAAACTCATAAATCTGAAGGGCCCCTGAGGCCAACCCTGGCAGCCATTTAGCCGAGTCTGTCCCCAGAGCAAATTGTCTGGGAGCTCTGCCAGCTCCTGAAGAAAATCTGCCTTGTGAACAGGGAAGAAGCCTCTTTCATACTTGCTGCTAATCACATTATTCACAGGAGAGAGGTCTGTGTTTCCTTCATTTCCCGCAAGTCCCCATAATCAAGCCCCTGCTTGTCCTGGATTCTGGACGAGATGAGAACAGAGGTGAACAGGTGGAGGAAGGAGCAAAATAAATGTTCTAAAAAGTGGTTCAATGTTTCCAAAAAGCTAAGGTAATTTATAAAATGGAACAGAAACAAAAATAACGATCCTGCTGGACTGGAAAGTTTATAGCAGCCCATTATGAGCACTCTCCCCCTTCCCAAAACAAATCATCCTGCAAGTTATGTCTTAAAAAGTAAACTGTAATTAAAGTCTCTTGCCTATGAGCTTCATTTCTCTGTGATGATTCTAAGCCAATTTGATTGTCTCTGCCTCAGCTTGTCCTTTCACTTGGCCTTCCATCAGCCTGTGGACTTTTTCTGTATTTCCTTCCCAGCATTGGGCATCTCAGTCTCACTGAGTGAGTGGAGGCCAGTGTCACTGTGTGACAGTGAAAGACAGACTTACAGGTTAATGACAACAATAACAACAATAAAATCATGTTTAAAAAAATCAGGCATAGATGGGGGACATTCTTATAGTAACAAGTCCAGAAAGTTATGCCTTGACATCACTGCCCACCCTTAGTCTAAATATTTTAGCAAGTCCTCCTCTGTAACTGCCTCTAGGGATAGTTTACAAGGCACACAAGAAAATTAATTGCCAGACTTTAATTTTATCCCCTCTTGACTATGTTCTTTCTTCATCAGTCTCGGCTCTAAATTACAAATTCTAATGGAAAAACAAATCACTCTAGAAGGACAAAGATTTGCTACCAATAACAATACACACGTGTGTATATTTTAAATAGGCCTTGAGGACAACCCCAGTGGAGATGATCCAAAATTATTTTGTGAAAACAGAGCAATGCTGAAGTCAGGCACAATACCCTGGAATGGTTGTTTTGGAAAAGAGCTTCAGTTGGAAGTCTCAGTTCAGAAAAGCGTGTTGTTTATTTTTAATCATTCTTGCTGTGGACGGAGGCAGTTGTGACATGTGATGTGTACAATATTTACTGGATGAGTCTTAGGAGTAACCCAGCTCTGAGCTGAGCATTTTATATGCAATCTCTACTTTAATTTTCCTTCCAGCTCTGTGAGAAAACAGTCTTAGAGAGGAAGGAAGGTCACTTGACCAATGCCACACAGTTGGGGAGTGGCTGATCCAGGATCTCGACCCATTTTGCTGACTCCAAAGCCCAGTTTGCCAGCTTATCAACCTGAGGCGAGTCTCTTGCTTTCTTTGTGCTCCTAACATGCTGAGTTGTTTAATGACTCAAATAAGACAGAGTGCAAGAAACATATCTAACTGCTCAGCAATGGACAAAGGAGTGGCCATGACTCTTCTATGGTGTTCCTCCATAACTCCCAATATTTCCATTAATTTTTTTTCTTTCAGGAATTATTTCTTGATTTTTCCCCTGGCATACTGAGTGATCTCTAAAAGATAACCAATAAATATTTTATTACTACAGATTTTTGATTTAGCTAATCACTTTATTTGTAGATGTTTCAGACTTGCCTCATGAAAGAGATCCTGGTCAAAACAGTTGTTACTGATGGGCCACGGGCAGTGCGCATTACTATCTGAGAATCCTGAATACAGAAACACATTGTGTGTTCATCAGCTCTGTCAAAAATGGCCTGTAAGTGGCCTCTTCCTCCAGGGCCTGGAAAAGCTGCTGTCCCTCAGGGACCTATTCCACAGT